>QTSX02006693.1:0-75425 GCA_014839935.2 Entomophthora muscae | reverse complement strand
GCCAACCTTCAGTTAGGGGTGTCAAAACAGCAGGCTCAACCCGCCAGCAAGGTTCTAAACAAACAGGTTTGTGACCTGCAGTCTGATTACCCAGCCACTTGAAGTCAGACTAGGAAGTCAACTTGAATTGCCAAATCCAACAACATGAACAGATTATGATCCTTTATGGTGGATATCTTGTTTTGGTGCTTGGACTATTACTAGGATCAAGCCACCCCCTTCACCATCCAGCCATGTGATCAACACAATCATGTTCATGTTATCCTTGATTCACAATGACTATATAATCTCTATCTCTCAATAAAGATTATTATCTAGCTTCTAAATATTTTCCTCTTGTAACTCTGCTAAAACGGCACAGTTACAACATAATCTGTTAGCATTTATGTTATGGAAGACTACTTATTATTAGATTAACTTATATCAACATGTTTATAAAAATAAATTAGTAAATTTGATATTAATTGCTACATATTCAGCAACCTTAAATGGGAAGATTGAATATTTTATTCAATCATAAATTAAAAGATTTTTATGAGAGTAAACCCTCATGATTAGGTTTATAATAAAATCATATCTCCATGTTTGCTTTATTGATTATCTCCAGTATATTAAACAGCAACAATAAAAGTGCAAACCCACACTGGATTACCTATTGTATTAATATATATGATATTATATTCGAATGATGTCTCTTTAATAATAGCATAAAAAATGTCTTTATTGATAGTAGCTGAAATACCTTTTTAAAACACTTTTAAGTCAGAAGGCTTTTTATTTGTTCCAACAAAAATACATAATCCAAATATCACTTATTTCTATAATAATTAGTATATCAATAACATTGACAAATATGAGGGTTAAGTATAAAGATCTAAATTATGAAAAATTATATCTATTGACAGAAATTCGATTAACAAAATATATAATTTATAATGAAAGCAAGTTTATGATATCTCAAGAGTTTATTACAGGGTTATACTAAAAAGTATAAAAAAGAAGATGCGCCCACCGCGGATTGAACGCGGGACCTTCAGATCTTCAGTCTGACGCTCTCCCAACTGAGCTATAGCCGCGGAGCTTTGTACGGGGCTCGAACCCGCGACCCTGAGATTAAAAGTCTCATGCCCTCCCGACTGAGCTAACAAAGCTTTTTGTAGAACAAGATCTAAAGGGCTTATTTATCTGATATTTTTTCTTTAAATTGTAAGTTTTTTGGGAGCTAACAAAGCTTACTAGATCTGGAATTTCTTAATAAAAATCAAAATTTATTTTAATAATAAAACCCAAAAAGATATTTTAAACATGACTTATAAAGAGAATATATATTAATATTCAAAATACTATGTGACCTTAAGGATGTTTAATAAGTGTTTGAATAATTATGTGAACATCATTTCCAAATAAATTTGTTTTGAAACTTATTTTATTTTACTTTGATATGTTATCAACTGAGATTTTTACCAAAAAAACTATGTGAACAAATCATATATAGTTTATACATAAAAATTTAGATTGTTTAACAATCAATATACTAATGTTTTTAAAAACATTTACTGTAGTTTTCAAAGCTATTATCAGGGCTGGGTGTGGTGTAGTACCAAGATGCCATGAAAGGCTCTGATCCTTTGGGATAACATGAAACCAATGTCAAGTACAGAAAGGGCAAGGAGTGGGACAGATACAGCATGTCAGCTGCAATGGGATGGTAGGCACCAAGGTGAGGCACCACAACTTTGGCCAGACTGAGGACAGTTAAGATAACCATCCCATATCTGCTGTGGTTCTAAGGTTGTACCTCAGCAGCAGGTTGTGGAATAAGGGGTGGTATGTAGTGGCCAGCTCTTCCAGGGCTAGGCCCTGGTTGGTAGTTCATCACAAGGGGTTTTATAGGTTTGACTGTTTGACAGGTAGGCTGGTTAGAAGATTGGGTCCAAGGTTGTAATAATACATGAGGAATAAAGGCTAGTACCACTCAGTTTAATATCACTTTATTTAATATTGTCTGCAATTGAGTTGATTGGGGGAAGTAGTTTTTATACCATTCATCTGGTATTCCTTGAAAGAGACTACTGACAGAATTTTAGAAAGTACCAGTGTCTCATCCTTTAGTCACAGGTACTTGGAGGGAAACTGTCAGGGCTCAGAATGGGCCAGACAAAACCCTATGTTGCATAGGGTGAACGCCTGCAATGGAGCAATTGCGCGACCAAATAATTGCATTGTCAATCACGTAGATTAACCCAAAAGAAACTTTAATTCTTAGTGGAGAATCAAACCCTGATCAATGCCAAGCCTGGGGACAATTGAAAACCCTCCCAAAGCCAAGTGAAAAAGATTTTAATTGGCTCACACCCTCTGAAACCCAGAATTGGGGACTTGGGTTGCCAAATGGCCCAAAACCCCCCTGCCAGCTTCCCCAGGGCAAAAACAATGAAAGGATCCATCTAACTGACAAATCAGGAGTTGCCAATGGAACCCAGCTTAAGAAAAATCCATTGACAACCAATAAGAAGTTGCCAGCAAGCCAAATTGCAGTTTTCCAGCAGGATATAGCTGGGAACACTGGCATCCCCTTTTCTTTGTTGACATCTTAAAATTAAACATCTTTATGCTCAGGATCCCTTATTTTCTTGCAAGATCTCTATACTTTTGCACCATTATAACTATTCTGTTTGCATTTGGGTCATTATTTTTCTTGTTATGCCTAGGCGCCAGATTTATCCTTTTATAACTTAACTGCATTATTCATATTCAAATTATTCAGAAAGCTTAAAATACAATCAACAAATTCCAAAACTTTAATTGATCTTGGGCTTAAATGATTTTTTTAAAAAAAATAAGGCATCAATTTTAGAATTGAAAATTGCAACTTATAGTATTACTAAAAATATCTTAAGTGCTACTACAAACTACAAATCAAAAATATTTATGATGAGTTGCATGGGAGAGTAATAGCAGCCCCAAAGCTATAAATGCTATTACCCTATCTTTGGCTCATCATAAATATTCTTAGTTTTTTCAGAAAAAAAGGTTGTTGTTTTTGAAAGACTGATAACTCTATTTAAAATACACCCTCTAGTAAGCTGCCCTACTTCATGAACTTGCCCTAGTGCACCACTAGCATCTTCTGATATTTTTGTTTCTCTGGTATCATCATGTGATTTCAAACAATAAGTTATCTCAGAATATTCTGAGAAACTTTCAAATGTTAAAGGTGAAGTATACAACTTTGCATCTTTCATCAAATATGAAAGATTAATGCGCAGATTTTTAACTTTGAGCTCTTTCCTTATAGGCCTAACTTTTCTCTCATAAATATAAAAGAATGACTTTTGAGAAATATTTGAGCCTGATAGCGCTGATTTATATAACTCTTTTCTTTTTTCTTCTTGCTCAAAAATATTTTTAATATCATTTATATTCTTAATATAAAAATGATTTCCTTTCTCTTTTAATGTTTTTGATATTACACCAAAGTGACCATCAACAATGCTTTTTCCATGACATTCCACAAAACAATTATATTTTATAGAACCCTTAACATATTTAGGTGCCTCTTTAAATAAGTAATATAAAAATTCATATGATCTAAAATGATTTTCATTATCAGTCCATACTTTTATATTTTTTATTTTTTTAAATCTATCTAATTTAAGAATTTTTATAAAACACCCACCTGAAAATAAAGAATCATGTGATAATATTTGAGACAAAAAATCATGATATTCATATTTAATTTTATTGTTTTCCTTAAAAACTAATGCAAACCCTAATAATGAGATTGGTTTTTTTGAATAAAAACAATTATTGGTCTCAATTGGACCACCTCCAACCTTTAAGTTTTCTTTATAATCTATAACTACAACACAAGACTCATCATTTAATTCATTAATATCTTTTTTATATTCACGGTTTTGATGAACATAAAAGTCTTGGTGCTGATTAATAGTCTTTAAGTCATTGTCTATAGATTATGGTAATGGTAAGTTTTTACTTTCACATTCTTCCTTCTTTTTTTCTAGTGAATTTTTTAAATTACAAATATTGCACATATCAGTTTGTTTTTTACTTTTTGTTATATTTTTATGGATTAATTTATAGTAAGTAGAAATTGAAACCAAAATTTCATTTTTTATTTTCATATTTTCATATATTTCTTTTTTTTGTTTTAAGTAGAGAGTATTTAATTTCAGTTGAGTAATTACTCATCTCTTTTTCTATATCATTATAAATTTTTTCAGGCACTTTTTTGTAAACTGGCTTGTTTCAAAAGAATTTTTCAGCAATTTTTTAATCATTTTTTAGTTATTTCTTTTTTTAATGAATAGTTATTATTTTTTTGGCTTTTTTTGTTTAAACTTACATTTTTATTTTTATTTATTTTTCTTGAGTATTCAAACTCACTTTTAGTTATATTAAAACCCATATCATTAAGCTCTTTTAAAGAGTAACTGGAAGTAACCAGAGATCGCAAGGCTGGGAGATGTTTTTGGGGAGAAGATTTCATGAGATCCTTTAAGTTTTCAATGAACTCATTGTCTTTTTGAATTTGAATAGTTGGCAGGAACTGATCTTTCCCAAATTCAGTTTGAGTAAGGAAGTGCTTGATGAAATTATCAAGATCATCGCCAGCAATAAAGAGGAATGCCTTTTTTAACATTGTAATTCTCTCTCTTTTTGTTGAAGCTCCCAAGGAAAAAAGGGTAGCATGGCAGAATTAAATTTAAATGAGGACATGGTAGTATTTTGAATCTGTAATCAGGTCAGATCTCTGAAATGCGCCTTAATGTTGAAGTAGTTATGATCAGAATGTGGCCTTTGAATGGGGTCTTTTGGATTAGAAGCTTTGTGGTGCTTTAGCTCTTATATACCAAGCTAAATGACACCATTCTGAAAGAAATGGTGTGATAGCTTTTATTATAGTTTGAACTTGAAATTATGTTTGCAGAATTGATTAAATACCCAGTTTTCATGCACAAGTGATACATGTGAAGCAGCTAAGCATTATTATTACATCATATCCTCTTTGTAATTAATGCAAATCAATTAAAATGATGTATTCCGTTAATTGTAACTCTTCCACATATTTTTAAAATGATAAGATATTAAAGAATTCCATTTAAAGAATGCTTAATTTGAGGTTCAAAGCTCACTTGAACCTTAAAATCAATCTAAACAGTAATAAAAACACCATAACTTCAAACTATCATAAAATCCTAAATAATTGAGCTTTTTAAATAAAATATAACGCAAAAATAAAGCTCTCAATCTTATCTTTAATTTTTTCAAATAAAAAAAGCTGTTTTATATTAAAAAAGAGTATTTATTAGCTTTGAAGTGATCTACTTTATATTATTAGATATAATCATATAATAAAATCTGGATTATGCTCTTTTAAATTACTTTCGCTTTAATATTGAGCATAGTATACATATTAAAATTTTTACACCAATAGAAAGATAAGATTCTTAGCTTCATTTTGATAGTTTACAGTGTGAAAAAATATTAATTTTTCATTGAGTTATTAATGTTTTAAATATAAAATATGTAATTAGTTACTTTTTCAAAATCGAACTGTGTTATGCTGCGACTTGAGCAGCATGTGCATTAGAAAATGGCCTAATCCCTAAAATAATGACCCATTTATTTACAACTCCACTACACTTTACAACCTTGCATATTTGCTCCTCCTGGCCACCAAGAGTGATCATTTTGTCCTCCATGCTGGAGATTCCTCCTACTCCTCCCTTACCAACTGTGCCTCCTGCCCAGGACTTTAGTAAGTTGGGTTTCATCTATATCACAGTATTGGGGCTGGACAACCAGGTTGTGCCCATACTGGGAATTGGCAATCCCTAGCTACTACAGTCAACTATCTGGCCAGGATTGCGCCTATTGTGTACTTGGCCTTCCAGGCCCAGCCCGCCTCCCCTGCAGGAGTCCAGCCAGATTCTGGTATGGGCCATGACAGAAACAGGAAGAGGAGGAAAAGATCCAGGAAATTTGGCCTGAGCTTAGAAATTGGGATTTATCTGAGCAGTGGCAGTGGATTGGTTAAGGAAATCTTGGCTGGGAATCTGGCTGGGGACTAGAACAGTGGCATTTAGTCTCATCTTCATTATGGGTGGATTGCTGGGTGTTGATTGTACAGCTTTCATAACAAGCAGGGAGTTGCACTGGGGTGTAGCTGTTTCATGGTTAAGAAAGTTATTGTGATCAACTGATTGGTGGTTAATTTCAATCATCTTTGTTGTGATATTCTCTATCATTACATCAGTGGGTGTTTGAGGTTTAGCTGAATTGGGTTCATGCATATTCAGGCAACACTTATAATTGGAATTATTATGGGTAGGAGCAGAAAGAACAGAAATAGGGGATTTGGTGAAAACAGAAACAGAAGCAGCAGGAACTGCAGAAGAAAAAACTAGACCAGAAACAGAAGCCAGCACAGTAGCTACAGTGCTGTCTTGGGACTAGAGCAATACCAGCTCCCCCTGGACCAGTCAATTGGCTGGCCCTGATTGTAGTAACAGCTATGGCTGATTGCCCTGGTGGTTTAATAGGGGTTTGATTCCCCTGACAAGCTTTTGCAACTGCCTACATGGGAACTTGCCAAGCACAGATGCAGGTTTAAACCCCATTGAGGTCACTTTTGGGTCTTGGGCTCTTACAGCTATGGCACTAAGCAAAAAAACTGAGATTTACCCAAAAATCAATCATATGTAAATAAAATTAACTGGGATTTAAATGAAATAAAATGGGATGTAAACAAAATTAAATGTCAACAAATTTATATTGATTTACAATATATTTGGGCTAATTTCTATTTTGTTCTAAGATTATTTTATTTCAGTTACATATGAATTACTTTTGCTTAAATCTCAGTTTTTTGCTTAGTGCCATAGCTTTGAAAACTACTGTATAAATGCAATAACTATAAATACAAAATTTCCTAATCATTATTAGTAGCATATTTTAAGTTTTTTGTTATTATAATTTTCAGAGCAGTTGAGATGGATCAACCTTAGTTGGCTCAGAACAGACTGAAATTAAATTTGTAACAAAATATAAGTGCATAAGTTTTTCCCAGTAATATCAAACAATAAATATGGGTTAATAGTTTGGGACAAGCAGATGTTCTGTCAATTGATTTTCTGTCATTTTGACAGAAATTGGTTGGCAGAACTCATTCTTAAATAATTTTTATGGTTTATTTTTCTTTTGATTAGCTTAGTTTTAATAATACTTACTGTAAATTCATAACTTGATAGTAGAAATGTGGGATTGTCAAATCCTTGATCCAAATTTCAAATTGCATTTGCAGGATGGCCTTTTTTAATAAATTGAATTAATTGTATTTGTATTTGAATATTTCAAATTGCAGAAACTCATAGACACTTTGCAAATTTCAATTCAAATAGCATGTTTTAAGTGGACAAAATAAATTAACTGGAATCAAATTTGAATTGTTTAAATCCATCAATAATTTTAATTAAGTTTACTATGTTTTTGGAATTGCGGGATTTTCAAATCCAAGAACCAATTTCAAATCACAAATAAATGCAACTATTAAACTCAAAAAATATTTCATGAACTGGAATCAACTTTGAATACACATTAAGTACACTAGGTGACATTAACCCAAATTGAGAAGCTCCACCATGACTAAAATCAAACGGAAAATTCAATCTTGATAACCATGTTTAGACATGAAAATCCATTAAAATGTAAAATTGTTTAAAATAGGCTATAGTAAAATATTATATGCTTCAAATCTCTAATATAAAAACTCTGTTACTATTCAAGGCTTAATCAAGATAAAAGTACAATACCAAAACTAATAGCTAAATAAAACACATATATAATCTAGAATATATATATATTTTATTTTTATGGACAGAAACTCCCTGTCAGGATTTTGGGATATTGACTAATTAACAGATTCAACCAATTATTGCGGGCCAGCTGTCAATCACTCTTTGGATAGTTCCAACAAAATAATGCAGGCCAGTAGCCAATCACTTTTAGGAATGGTTTCAACAAATTAATGCGGGCCGCAGGTTTGTGGAATCAATGATCAAATCATATCCTGGCACCAACAAATCCATGCATTACAATTAATGAATGGAACATGCAATTACTGCTCATTAATTAGTTCCCTTCATCAAGCACCTCAATATGCACTTCACAATAATTATTATTCTAAACTTAAATTGTATCCTAGAATAAGAGGGCCGTCATAAGAGCCGTCATCTGCATTATGTTTAGCAGAGTCCAACATGGACTGGGCCACCGGGCCAAAACACTCTAAGATAAAAGGCTCTAAGCCTATTGTATTAGAGTAGCTCTGATTAGTGTAACAATCATCTTGTGAACTAGTAGCCAACTGTTGGCTAGCTAGCCCTGGATAGTGGCCCAGGCAGGCAGCTGAAAAGAGATTCAGCTGTGCGGCGTGTCTAGAACAAACACAGTAAGCCAAGGAAGTTGTCAAGCAAGCTTCCACAAAATCCACCCTGAAAAAGGCCGGGCCTCCTGCCGCGTTGACCTAATGCTACTTCAGTCTCTTCCTAGTGTTGTGAGCTAACTCAGATAAAATGCGGGCAGGCAGGCTGCCTTAAAGCCAGTCCATTAGAATAAAAGACTGATGATTCTGTATTGACTTGATGATTGATCCAAGTCCTATTTCCTTAATATGATCCTCTCTTAGGCTTTATTAGTAGAGCAAAAGATGATACTGTTATCATACAGTATAATTATCTATAGTAAAATATAGAGACAACCCATGAACTATATCCAGAAGTAGGAAGAACTGTCTCAAACCCTTTGGGCTTTGGGCCCAGTCAGACTTGCTACTTCTGCAGAAAACAAAGTATTACGGACCGTAGGTTATGCCAAAGTCACAGGTTCTCTGTACTTTCCTAATGCTAGAAGTCTTAGGATATCATCTGGTGGATGATAAAATACCATGGTCTGCAGATTTCTGACACTCCCATTCCCAACTAGCTCCTGCACATGCCCGAGGGGTAGCCTGTCCACGAGGGCATCCCAGAGGGTCCAAAAATAGATTTCAAACACAAAATGGGTATTTCAACGCCAATTCACAGGCTTCCCAAGGCTTCAGTGCCACCCAACCACCCCCACATCATAAGCCAGGAACAGCAGCTTGAATCTCAGACAGAAGCCACTCTCTCAGCCTACCACTAAAGTCTCTCATACTAGGGTTGTTGGTAACAATGAGGCTATATACACCTCCACTGTGTACCCAGTTGCAACACAGCCCTGCACTCTGGATCCTAGGCTTGTCAGTTCCTGCCCCCACATTTTTGACACCTCCTATGTGCCATTGGCCACAACTGAAGAGCAATATGCACCTGTGGTATATTAAAAAACCAACACACTACAAGCACAAGTGATCATATCTTCTACACAAAGGTCTACATCCTGTGTGCTGAGCCTGATAGCTTGGATGCCACAGTACCCATCAAGGGCAGGTGCCAGTTGTTAGATAGTGAGCTTATACCTATCCTCAATTGCCTGAATGATGGAATGAAAGTTAATGATATTGCATCCCAATTTGGTATCATAACCAGATATGTCAACAGGCTCAACACCACAAAATGCGACACCGGTCAAATTGCAAAATCTGCCAAGGCTAAGCAGCATCCCAAACTACTTCAACCTGTGCATATTGATGCAGCCAGAAGTGGGTATCCAGGGATTGCCACCTGGATTCTCTCTCTGTCCAATCAATTCTGGTCATAGAGTTCAGGATTTCTGTTTCTGAAACCTTTTTATGCAAAGCCACGGTTGATTTGGGCTTCTCATGGAAAGTATTGGGTGTTTCTCTGTACAACAGGATTAGCAAGAAGACAATAGAGGATTGCCGCATTTACGCCAAACCTTATCTGGTTCTAAAGAAGACTGGCAATGTAAAGTTCTTCTATATAGATGAATTGTTGTTTTTATCCTCAATTAGAGCTAGGCATGAGTGGATTGAGAATGAGTTCAATAATGATGTAGCACATTGTGCAGCTTTCTGTTCACAAACATATTTCATGGTAGCACTTCTTGGTCCCTGCAGGTTGGACCAATATCAAATGATTGAGGGTTCTCTTAATAGCAGGGCATTTATTGATTTTCTTCAAACTGTCAAGGAGTACTTTTGGATTAATTACTGAGAAACAACCAATATTGTTGTGTTGGATGATGTCAGGCTCCAAAAGGTGGATTTGGTTGTGTCTGAGTTCCCCCCATTAACAAAAACAGCTACTCCTCAAGACAACACCCTGCTGACTGTCCAACAAGGCTCCTTTTTCTCTCATCCTATTATCTATTTATGAATTTAATTGAGGAGGCATTTGGTTGTATCAAGAATAAGGTGAAAGAGGGTCTCCCTCAGGATACGGAAGATCTCTTCAATATTCTGGAATGCAGTCAATTCTCAATGCCATTTGATGTGGTGGCAGCTTTTTACAAGCACTCTGAGTCTTTCCTCCCTAAAACCCTTGCTTCCAGGATAATCAAAGAAAAGGGTGTTCCAGGCTATATTTTTTAAGTTTATTTTGCTTTTAATGGGACTTAAAAATATAATTTTATGTTATAATGACTTGGACTTAGTATATATTACAGATATTATATACTTCAGATGTTAGTTAGATATAAACAAATATATTAGATGTAGAGACAAATGATTTTATTATAATTCACTAAATATTGTATAAAATATAGAGTTAACAATTAAATCAATAAAAAAGATACAATAAGTGTCGTAACTGTGCTGTTTTAGCAGAGTTACATGGGGAAAATATTTAGAAGATAGATAATAATCTTTATTGTAAGATAGTGATTATATAGCTATTGTGAATCAATGGATAGCAGGAACATGATTGGTGATAACACAGTTGAACAAAAGAAGGGGGTGGCTTAATCCTGATAATGAGTCAAGCGCCAAATCAAGGTATCTACCGTGAAGGATCATCATCTGTTCATGTTGATGGATTTGGTAATCCAAGTCAACTTCCTAGTCTGGCTTTGGGTGACCAGATAATTGGATTGCGGGTCACAAACTTGCTTGGTTGGAACCTTGCTGGCGGGTTGAGCCTGCGGTTTTGACACCCCCCCTGGCTGAAAGTCGGCCTCCTCAGGGGGCAGGTTGTTGGGGAGGTTGTCAGGAGCCCAGGCGCCATATTGAACCAGTTGTTGTTTGGTGGCAGGCAGGGCAGTTTCTTGTTGCTTCTGTCTTGCTTTGCAAGGTCATAGGCGGTTGTGGTGTAGTGTCTTGTTTTGCTTACGTTTCCCAAGCCCTTGCACAAGGTAAGTGTTATTGTTGTTTACCTTTAAGATTATTGCTGGCCCTACTTTTTTGGGTTGTAGTTTGCTTTTGTTAACATTCATGACCCAGACTTTGTCCCCAACTTTGTGTCTTTGACAGATGGGAATGAAGGTCTTTTGTAAGAGTTCCTTTCCCTTGCTTGCTTGTTTGCTGTTGGCTTCTATTACTTGAGGATCAGAACAAGGGGGGACTTGACTTGGAATTTCCAGTTTAGGTCCTGTCAATTCTTGAATAATATTGGGCTGTGTGCCGTATACCAGTTCAAACGGGCTTTTCCCTGTGGATCTGTTCACTTGGGTTTGGCACACAAGTAACACAGTTGGTAGCTGCTTATACCAGTCTTCAGGTCTCCCAGCGGTGAGTTTGGCTAGGGCTTGCATGAGGCTACCATTAAGCCGCTCTACGCGTCCATTGGCCTGTGGATGATATGGTGTAGTGACAGTGTGTTTGAACCCATTTTTGGCAAAGTACACGTTGGTGTATTCAGAGGTCAATTCTTTGCCCCCATTGGTTATCAGGAGTTCTGGCTTTCCAAACTTACTGATGATTTCCTTGCCAATGAATTGTCAGACATTGTTACTGGTGTGTGGTTTCACTGCTTGGGCTACTGGCTACCTTGTTGCAAAATTGATGGCTGTAATGATGTACTTTTTATTGTTGTGCTTTCCTGGCATGGGGCCCACAATGTCCAGAGACCATACCTTGAATGGTAGTTGGGTTTGAATGGGAAGTACAGACTTAGGCAGGGTTTTGCTTCTGGAAAACTTTTTGCAGACCTCACACTGTTCTAACACTTCTTGGACATTGCGGTATAAGGTTGGCCACCAGGCTTTATGTTTTAGGAATTTGTACAGATTTTGGCTCTTGGTATGTCCAAGATCTCTGTGGTAGCAAAGAATGGTATTGACTTGTTGATGTGTGGGAATGTAGGGGATAGTTGTACCATCTGACATCTTTCTGTGAAGAGTCCCGTATACATCAGCAAAGAGGTGCTCATTCTTGATGACTGTTTCTTTGGTGATATTGGTTGTGCCTGCAGGGAACCCTTTGTCTTTTGTACAGAGTACTAGGAGAGGCCAGTCTGGGTCGAGCCCATTCTCTCCCCTAGAAGTGCAGACATACAGGCGGGACAGGGCGTCTGCCATGGCAAGTTTGGCCCCGGGCTTATATTGGATGAGCATGTTAAACCTTTCTAGGATTTCCATCCACTGCGCTTGGCGGCGTGACAAGTTCACCTGTGTCTTGAAATAGATGAGTGACTTATGATCGGTTAATGCTGTGAATTCTTCCTGCCGTTCCAGGTAACAGCGCCAGTTGACTAGGCAGTGTACAATGGCCAGGAGTTCTTTGTTGTGGATGGGGTATCTACACTTGCCATCTGTCAGCTTGCGCAACTTGTAGGCTATAGGCAGGAAGTCACTGTCACTATTCTTAATTTGCAGAACTCCCCCAATGGATGCATCTGAGGCGTCAGTTTCCATCTGGTATTTGCCATCCCGTTTAGGGTATTGTAAGATGGGAGCTGTCATGAGTTTTTCCTTGAGGCGTCTAAAACAGAGGTCACATTGGGGGGTCCATACAAACTTGGACTTGGCGCCTGTTATGGCGGACAAAGGGGCGGTCAAGACGCCACAGTCAGGTATAAAGCGTTGTACATAGGCCACCATTCCCAAGAAGGTGCATAGTTCTGACTTGTCCTTGGGGGGGTGGCATCTTGAAGATGGCTTGTATCTTCTGACTGTTGGGTTTGATGCTGTCTTTTGAGACTATGTGTCCCAAGAAGGGTAGTTGCTCACGGAAGAACTGGCATTTGGAGGGCTTGGCCAGCAGTTTGTGTTGTGCCAGGGTTGCAAAGACTTCCTCCAGGTCCTTGTGATGCTGTTCCACCAAGGAGCTGTAGAAAATGATATTGTCCAAATACACAAGGGCGTGCCTGCCTATGTGTGGTGCAAACACTTTGTTCATGAAGGTTACAAAGGTGGACGGGGCATTGGTCATGCCAAAGTTGAGTACCACACATTCATAGGAACCGTACTTGGTGCAGAAGGCTGTCTTGGGGATGTCTTCCTCCTTGATACAAATCTGATTGTATCCTGCAGTTAGGTCAATCTTGGAGAAGACAGAGGCTCCCCCAAGGCATCAAAGAGATCATCAATTAGTGGTAAGGGGTAACAATTCTTGATGGTGACTTTGTTCAAGGCGCGGTAGTCTGTGATCAGGCGTAAGGTACTGTCCTTCTTGGCCACAAAGAATACAGCAGCCCAAAAGGAGATTGTGAGGGGCAGATAAGTCCTTTCTCCAGCGCTTCCTTGAGATAGGCGCGTAGGGCACCATCTTTATTTGGGGTCAACCTGTAGATAGGACACACTTTAGGTACAGCCCCTTTGAGTTGGATGGAGTGTTGGATGTGTTTCTCAGGGGGTAGACCAGGTAACGCTTCCTTAAAGATTTCTGGGTGACGGGCCACAATGTCGCGATCTTACGGTGTGGAGGTGTCTTGGTGATCCTTGAAGTGTATGATTTCATACTGGCAGGAGTCCCAGTCAATAGCTTTCAGGTTTGACTTCTCATCTGAGGTCTCTGTGATGCGTACAAAGACGTGGTCTTGTAGGAGTTGGTCTACAGAGTCTGGGTAGATTTGGTGGTTGACACCTTCACGCTTGATGGTCAACACTGAGGTTGCCCAGTCCACATGGGGGTTGTTTTCCGTAACCAGTATAGTCCCAGTACAATGTCAAACTTGGGGAAGTCAATGACGGGACCTTGGATGATGGAGTGGAGGTTCTCAAGCATGGCAGAGAAGGGAGCAGTTTCTTTTGTCACAGCAATGTGATGTTCATCAGCCAGGACCACGTTTTTAATCCGCGAAGGATTAGTGGCCAGCTTGAATTTATCCACAAAGCTGCTGTTGACTAAAGTTTGATCTGTGCCTGAGTCCAAGAGAGCTGAGCTTGTGTAACTGCAAAAGCAGAAAGGGTAAGACATCAATTTATTGAGATGTCTGGCAATGGTGTACAGTACCAGGTCCTCCAAGGGTACTTGGATCATTGGACATTGGTCCACGTCCTTGGGTTAGTATTCATTGTTGGGCAAGTCAGGAGTTGCGTGGGAAGAGCTTGGCTTGCTTAGTGCTCTCCCCGGGCTTTTTCCTCATCTTGGTTGCCTTGGGTGGCGGTAACACAGAAATGGGTACAATTTGATTGGCCATTATTTCTGTTCCCATTCCCATTCCCATTTGATCCTGTGGGTTTGTGGTTATTGTTGTTACCATTACCTCCAGGGGGTGGTTGAGAGGAACACCCACTTGAATGTGAGTCCTTGGGTCTCTATTGTTTCCCAGTCTGTGCCTTGTGCAGAGCGTTGGATGTTTGCTCCACTTTTTCTGCTTCACGGTACAGACTTTGCAGGTTGGTAACTTGGTCCAGGTTCACGTGTCTCATTACATGCAACTTGAGAGCGTTGTAGTACATGAGGTGTGTTGCTGGAGTGTCAAAGGCCATGTCAGATGGGTTGCAGAGACGGAGTTCCTTGTAGGCGCGGGTGAGTTCTTTGACGGTGCCTGTCTGGGTTAGGTTCTTTACTTGGCGTATGATCATGAGTGGCATATCCTTAAGCACAAATCTTGCCAAGAAGTCCTGTTTAAAAGTGTCCCAGTTCTTGTCAGTGTGCTCTTTGTGCCACTTGTTGCACCAAGTGCCAGCGTCATGAGTCAGGCAAATGGAAATCTCCGCAATCCAAAAACGCTGTGGGCATTCCATCTGAGCCAGCTTGCTTTGGGCGGACTGAATCCATGCAGCAGCATTGTTGTTGTTGGCTCCCGCAAAGGGTTCCAAGGCGGCGCTGCAAAGTCTTTGTGCTACATAGTCAGGCATGGTGGTTTTGTCAGCTGGTTGCGGCATTGCGGGAGGTGCCTGAAAGAAACCTTGTGCAGACATGGTGTTGAAGGCGGGTAGGGGGATCACCGTGTTTTGGTAGAGGATAAAACCATCAGGTATCGCGGTACCAGGCGCATACAGAGTTCAGTCGGGTGGGAGGCCAGACATAATTCTGTCAAGGTTTTGTTGGCCGCAATGTGTGCGGGCAACAGGCGGAATTTTTCAAGATAAGGTAGGATGGAGAACCTAATTGTGCTACCAATGTTGTAACTGTGCTGTTTTAGCAGAGTTACAAGGGGAAAAAGATTTAGAGGATAGATAATAATCTTTATTGTGAGATAGTGATTATATAGCTATTGTGAATCAATGGATAGAAGGAACATGATTGGTGATCATACAGCTGGATGGAAGAGGGAGTGGCTTGATCCTGTTAATGAGTCAAGGGCCAAATCAAGGTATCCACCGTGAGGGATCATCATTTGCTCATGTTGACTGATTTGGTAATCTGAGTTGACTTCCAGGTTTGGCTTTGAGTGGCCGGGTAATCAGATTGCGGGTCACAAACCTGCTTGGTTGGAACCTTGCTGGCGGGTCAAGCCTGCAGTTTTGACATAAGTCTAATTTTCATTTAATCAAAAGTTAACCCTTTATTGTTATAACATATAGTAATTTTTAAGCCAAAAAACTGATCCTGTGAGTCATCAACCAATCCATGTTAATTTAGTGCCACTATAGCCATCCAATATGAACACCAGTGATGTTCAACTATTTGTTAAATTAGTTTTCAAACCTGCTGAGATAATGTATATTAGTCAATTCAGAACACATAGGTTTGGTCACAAAACAAATTTTAACTGGAACCAGTTGAAGGTCAATTTACTCAATAAAAAGTCCGTTCTTTATGGCCAGAAAACAAAAATAGTCAATCACACAACAAAATTAAAGTCAAATACTGAATTCCAAAAATGAGACATCAAACACACGGAGCTTAAGTTCAAAACAGACACCATCCAATCACTATTAAAGCATTCTACATCAAATTGATAATGAGTGTGTAGCAAAAAATGATACAAAAAGAGAACACATGAGGTTTAGTCACAAAAGTGATGAGCTCAAACACAAAACAACTCATTTTTTTTAAAAAATATTGATTATTTTTGGGACTCAAATTGAAAATAGTGGATTTCAGGAGTAAATCCACCAAAATCTATTCAGGAAACTACAGCATTATTTTTAATGTATGCACTCCTAATTTGGGCATTTATATCTGAGAGAATGTCTCAAAAAGAAGCACACACTTACATAAAATTAATTTTCTAGAAATACTTTGCTTTTCTGTTTTCAATGGAATTTTTATTGCTTTTAGTTTACAATGATTTTCACAAGTGAAGATAACTTTGACATCATTGAGGATCATTACTTTTGGAAATTGCACTATTAATGCTATTTTGATATGGCCTTCAAATAATGATATGTGCAAAGATTTGGTTGGTTTTGCCTTGAAGTTTGGGAATTCCTTATCTTCCTTAAATGTGTCAACATCAATGTCCACTTATTCTGGAATATCCTACCTGTCTTCAACTGATCCTGGTATGAGTTCAACTCAACATGACCTTATCTGACAGCCTGTCTACCTATTGAGTGATCAGCAACCCTTGTCTACTATTTAAGTAGAATCAATCTCCTAATAAAGACAAGTTTATCCATACTTGTGTTGATTTTAGTATTCTTCAAGCTCTTTCCTTTCCTTTATGCCAAAAGGAAATCCTCTTCTTGTATTCCAAGAAATTAAGGTATGTGCCCTTAATTTTTCCCTGAAGGCTAACCCAAGGCTAGCTTTGAACTCAAACCTTTTTTAATAAAGATTTCCTGCTGTGTCCTTCTGGATGTTGTCCCCAGGAGCCAAACACAACAAAATGGTGCTCACTAAAGGGGCTGTCAGCCACTTGGTTACTCTATTCCCCTGCCCATTCTCTGGTCCTACTCCCTTTATTAATGAAGTACCTGAGTCTCCTAAAGATTTGAGTCTCCTGCTCAAAGAAGATATTACTGACTCTCCCAATACACCTATGGTAATGATAAGATTGCCCAGACCGTCCTGGCCCCCTCCCAGCTTTCTCTCTTGATTATGAGCAAGCTTGCGCTGCCACACACTCCCTCCTCCATACTGGTACTGTCGTGAATAACGGCATTCATCATGTTTCAATTTTGCCTTTGGTGGGCCATTTCAAAGACAAATCTCTTGCTTTTGCTTTTGACTCTTGAAATAAACTGGTTTCTGCATCAGGAAATATGATTGTTTGGTTTCCTGACTCTGCACAACTCACTTGCTCCACTCATGCTTGTGGCAAGTGATCCTACCGTCCTGGTAGTGTTTTGTGGTATTCCTAACCACTATATAATCCATTTCCTATTTTATCAATAAAATTAAGTTCTATTCACATTTTTGTCTTTGTGTCTTCTGTACTTCCGCGCCTCTCTCTAGCCACGCCTAGTAGAGATTATTAATCCAGGGCCACAAGGTAAATGTATCTGCCTTCCCTGTCATCTAACCAAGACTTAGTACAAATCCAATCCTAAGGTTAGGATTCCCTGTTGTGTATCTGTGCTGCGCCTCAGAACGCGACAAAAATTGTGCTCACTACAGGGGCTGTAAGCCCCTTGGTTATCCCTTTTGCATCTACGTTTTCAGGTCTCTTGCCTCTGCCTATTTGGGAGTCAACCTTGCCTGAAATTACCAGCCCTCCTATTGAGGAAGACATCACCAACCCACCTATTATCCCTACTGTACTGAACCTTGGGAATGGTCCCCGCCTAGTTGCTTACCCTATGGATACCCCTGACTTGGAACAAGTCATGGCGGTAGCCCTTGGGATAGCTTGGGACGGGGCCATCCCTTGCCTTTAGCTACAGTTTAGCCGTGCCAAATACTATGAGTTAATTGTGGCTCCTCAGTTTCCACAACATCTCCTCTCAGCGGCTGGCTCCGCTGAGCACCTGCTGTCATCCTTTGTACAGCCCGCCTTGGCTCACCACCAGATGGTTTTGGGACTCCACATTCAAGAGATCTTGTCTCTACAAGCAGCTGTTACCCATCATTGGGACCAGTTTGCCGCCTACCAACAATGGATTCATTCCCTGTTCTCCCTGGTATCTGACAATCAGCGTGATTTGGTCACCTCTCAAACACGTTTAGTCAATTCTATTGAGCAAATGCGTCAGTCCATCCCTGAGTACATTAGGGAGCGGCTACATGAGTTTCACTAGTTAGAACAACCCTGGCAAACTCAATTTAGACTCCACCCTAAATGCTTATCTCACCAACTTTGAACGCCTAGTGCAACAGCTCAATGCATTCAGTGCCTATTCCTTTGAGCAATTGCAACAGGTAGCTGACCTTGCTGCCCAAGGTCTAAATGAACTCAGTGCGGAATTTGATCAAGAGAGAGCTACCACTGCTGCTGCTATAGCCAAACTTCAGAGTCAAGTGAATGAGCTGTCTACTCCCAAACCTGATGTCCCATCTTCTCCTCCTGCTGATGATCTGGTGGACAGAGAGCAGAGGATCTGTGAGGCCATCTGAGAATTACACGCTTCCACTTGTAGCCAAGGACGTCCTACTGAAATGCCTCAACCTGACCCCCAGGTTTTTGCGCTGACTGCTCAGGTTGCTGAACTACAGCAAGAAGTCGCTGCTTTACGTGAGGTAGTGACAGCCGCTGCTAGCCCACTCAGGGTTAACGAGGAAGATGGCTGTTGTCCTGGTTTGGCGGGGGCTCCTCAAATCCACTGTGCTAGGGAGTTGATTGCCCTAGCTAATGAGGTGGACCATTTGAAACAAGATCAGACTGAGTTGGACAGAGACATACAGGAGATGAGTGAGCTGATTGATTTGGTAAACAACAGGTTTGCCCCCTGCCTGTCAGTGGAGCCATCCCTTACTTTGTGGCTGGCTGAGCTCTCCACTATTGTCACTACCCAAGGACAACGCCTAGATGGTACTGAACAACAGACCACTCTAGCTAACACTATGGATGCCAGAACCACCAAATCTCTGACAACCCTTGAAGAAAGTGTTCAACAACTATGGGCTAGACAACCCCCCTCCAAATCTGAAGCTGAGTTCTCCCTGCGCATAAATGTACTCAATAGCAGCAATGGTGGTCCAGCTCCCAAGGCACACTTCAAGCCTACTTTTAAGCAAGTCTTTGATCCCAAAACCTCAACTATTGCAGCTTTCTTAACTATTTATGAGACTGCCATGAGACAAGCATCAGATGAGGTTAAGAAGGAACACATTCTAACCTGTTTACACCCAACCTGTCAAGAAGTAGTTGTGCCAGAGCTGCCCACCATTGAGACCTGGGAAGACATGAAACAGCTTCTGATTGACAAGTTTGGTGGTGATCTTATCCTGGAGGTGAAAAAGGATGCCTTCATGCACATATCTTTCAAGCCCAAAGAGACGTTAGCCAAATTTGCAGACAGATTTTACATGGAGAGACAACAGTTGATAACAAGCAGACAATTGACAGCACATGAAGCGTATATGGCCTGCAACCAGGCCCTCAAGGTGAATCAACTCCTGTGTCTTAATTTCAAGGCCCACAAAGCTATGCTGTCCTCCATGAAAAGTATAAAGACACTGCTACAAGATATGCATCTTACCCATTCTGGGGCAGTTGTTAGGGAGAGTTGTGCCGCTTCCAACTCTGGCTCTTCTTCTCGCGGCCCTTGTATCCTCACTATGAGCTCAAAAAATCCTCCTCAACGTCAGGGTTGCCACAACTGAAGTCAGATAGATCACCACTCTTGCGTCTGAATTAATCTGCAGGTTGAAGGAGCTGATCCCAAGGATCAGTTGGGAAAAGAACAACCAACCTAGAGGCAGAGACGCTCTTGATTGACAATTCTTCCCAGTCTCCTTCTATACCTCCGCCTGCTACTGACTCTGAGCCTGCTGATGATGAGGCTTCTCTTATCCTCCTTCTGTTCCATGACATTTCTGATGATTCTGATGTTGATTAATCTGATGTTGAAGACCCTGATGCATACAGGTATTCTGTTCTTGCCGTCCCAGATACTATTGCAGTTCCCTATAAGCTACAATCTGGGAAGACTACAACTACCACCAAGACCTTGTCTGAGGCCAAAGCAGTTGTCTCTTGCCCCTATCTTACTCAGGCAAAACGGTCCCCCATATTAGTGGAATCATCAGAGGAAGCCGCTGAAGTTGCAGACGCTGTTTTCAAGAATGTATCTGTCTCACTCCCTCTCCAAACCGTATATAAGGAGTTCCCAGGACTAAGATTCATGATTGAGAAATGGGACAAGGACCTAGCTGAGGCGCAGGATATCTTGGCTGTTCTACCACCCTTTGGACGCACCACCACCTGGGTAGAGATATCTATCCAGAAAGTAAAAATCAAAGCCGTCCTGGACACTGGATCTCCTGTCAATGTTGTTTCTTCTAAGCTGGTGAAGAAACTTAAGCTGCCTTCCGACCTCAACTACCATCAATCCTATGGCACCACTGGTCTTTCCATGACTTGCGCCATTGGCGTGTACTCCGCCCTGCTAATGCAATTTGGTAAACTCCTGTTGGCTGCGCCGGCTGTTGTTCTAGAAAATGAGAGCTACAACCTTTTGGTTGGTACCCAGTTCCTTTGGGAATGTAATGGGATCATCAACCTAAAGGATGGTTATCTTTCTATCCTAGGGTACTAAGTCCCTCTGATCTTTTAGGAGCCAATTAAAGTTCCTGGTAAATGTTTGAAGACATGTACACTGGAGTACCCCACTTGGGTTTTCACCCTAAAATACCAAACTCATTCCACCAACATAAAGTGTCCTCCCTTGGCTTGTCCTGCAACTGAGGGAATTCCTCTCATGGCCACGTCTGCTGTCACCATATCTCCAGGTTCTCAGGCCATAATAGACTCCCAGATATCATATGAACTACCTGAACAGACTTTCTTAGAGCTGTACTCCCCTCCTTTGCTGGGGCTTAACAAGCCTTACCTTTGTCCTGGAATTCTGGATGTCTCCCACAAGGATCCTGTTCAATTACTAGTTGCCAACCTTACCACGCTTCCTATGACCGTATCCAGGGGACAGATTGTTGGTTACAAAAAGTTTTTAAATGCCCCTGAAATCTTATCCCTTCACCCTTTTGGAACGTTTAAAGACTTTAACATACCCAAAGACAAGCCTCAAGTCCTATCTCTGTTCACTACCCAAGACTTCCCTCAGTTGTCTCTGGTACAACAGAAAGAGGTGCTTGATTTACTAGACCAATTCTCAGACATCTTTGCTAAAGATAGCACTGATTATGGGCTGGGCAACGGTGTGATTCATCAGATTGACACAGGAGATGCTCCTCCCTTTTGTGCCAAGCCATATTGCTGCAGCTGAGGGGAAGATGCGTAGGTTTCTAAGGAGCTCAAACAACTGCTGGACGCTGGATCTCTAGCTCCCTCTCAAAGTCCCTGGGCTTTTTCCTCTGCTCATCTTAAAGAAAAAGGATGGGGGCCACCGGATTGTGATGTATTATCAAAGGTTGAATTCTCTAACCAAGAAAGACTCCTATCCCTTACCACACATTGATGACACTCTTTGACGCCTTGGGGGTTCTAAGTTTTTCTCTGCCATGGATTTGGTGTCTGGTTACTGGCAAGTTGACCTCTCTACTGAAGACTGCCAGAAGGCTGCGCTCATCACATCAGAAGGATTTTTTGAACCTACCTGCATGCCACAAGGGCTATGTAATGCCCCAGCAACTTTCCAGAGGGCCATGGATTCCATCCTGCGTGATTTGAAGTTGTCGTGTGTCTTAGTCTATCTAGATGATATAACAGTCTTCAGCGCAACTTTCACTGATCACCTAGCCCATCTTAAAGAGGCGTTTATAAAAATCCAAGAGGCTGGCCTCAAATTAAAGCCCTCTAAGTGTGCTTTCTTCAAAGAACGCCTTGAATTCCTGGGCCATGAAGTAACCCAAACGTGGATTTGTCCAATGACCAAGAAGGTTGAAGCCATTGACAGAATGCTTCCGCCCACCAACTTACAAGAAGTACAAGACTTTCTGGGCATGATGGGTTACTATAGGGAATTCATTCCTGATTTTGCTGATACTAGCAAACCCCTGGTCCAACTGTTGCGTAATGTTCCTTTCAAATGGACCGCCAGCCAACAGCAGGCCTTCAAGACTCTAAAGCAGAAACTCAAAGAGGCGCATGTTTTAGTGTACCCCAATTACGATAAGGAATTCATCTTGTACACTGATGCTAGTGACCTTGCTATTGAGGCTATCTTGGCATAGCTTGATGATGAAAGTGTGGACCACCCTGTAGCCTATACTTTCCGTGTGCTAAATAAGCATGAAAAGAATTATAGTGTTACAGAGAAGGAGTGCTTTGCTGTGCTGCATGCAGTCAAACAATTCCGCCACTACGTGTATGGTACCCATTTCACAGTTGTCACTGACCACGCTTTGCTCAAATAGTTACAACAACTTAAGGAGCCTGAAGGACGCTTGGCCAGATGGGCCTTTCGCCTGCAAGGTTATGACTTCACTGTGCTCCATCACTTTGGGATTCAACATCAGAACACTGATGGGTTGTCCCAAATGCCCATCCTTGCCCTACATCCTGCTGAGGCAGACCTCCTGACAAGCTAATTAGCTACCCTTCTTCCTGGGAAAGTGAGACAGAAGAGGTTCAACTTGCCCTGTCCAAATTGTCTGAAGACACCCTCATACGCAAAAACCAACTCTTCAAGAAGGTGTGGGGTCAATACCTGCCATATGTGCGCCCCAGTCTTTGCCTTTCCTTGGTGTTGCAAGCCCATAAAGAGACTGGCTATGGAGGCATTGCCAAGACCTTTGACTGGCTCCAGAAGAATTACTTCTGGGAGAATCTTTGCCTGTTGATCCCAGATGTCATAGCTAATTGCCATGACTGCCAAATTCAGAGGCCCCAAGCTGCTTCTCATGAGTTCAAATTGGTTCCCCCTCAACACGCTTTTCATACGGTTAGCATTGATGCTGTAGGCCCTCTCCCCCACTCACGTTCTGGATGCCGCTTTATCCTGATTGCCGCCAACCACTTCAGAAGTGGGTAGAAGCTCGCCCTACTAAAGACATCACTGCTAAGACTACTGCTGCCTTCCTGCTGCAGGATGTTTTCTACTGCCATGACTGCCCTCAAGTGCTGTTGTCAGACAACAGAACCAACTTCAATGCCAAACTTGTAACCTCTGTTGTTGAAGCTCTAGGAACTCACCAGTCTTTCTCTGCCCCTATAATCTTTCCACTAATGGGGCAGTTGAGCGTGCCAACTTGACACTGGTTTCTATCATGAGAAAACTCACCTACTCTGACGCTGCCAATTGGGATCTATACTTACCTGCTGCACTCTTTGCCTATTGTCTGAGCAGGCATTGGATCACAGGGTACTCCCCCTTTGCCATGTTGTATGGGCGTGAAGCCACCACTCCATTGCTCTTGGGGGTTCCCCTACTCTCCTCTGATAAGGCCATGAACCCAGACAACCACATCAAAGACTTAGTCAATTGCATCATTGATATACAGGCCACTGCCTACACTTCTGCATATAAGACTAAGATGCTCAAGCTCTCTCCTGACAACGCTGGGCGCTCCCCCTTGCCTGAGTTTGATGTTGGTTACCATGTCCTGTACTACCAACACCGTGTGGGTAGGCGTGCGCACATGCTGGACTCCCTGTGGATAGGTCCTTTAGAGGTGACTTTCAAACTAGGATCTGAGTACACTATAAAGCTCCTCTCCAGTGGTTGCCCTTTTGCTCACGTACACGCCAAGTTCCTCCGCAAGTATCACTCCCCTAAGGCCAATCTAGAGGGGGGCAATGTCGTGAATAACGGCATTCACCATGTTTTGATTTCGCCTTTGGTGGGCCATTTTGAAGACAAATCTCTTGCTTTCGCTTTTGACTCTCAAAATGAACTGGTTTCTGCATCAGGAAATATGATTGTTTGGTTTCCTGACTCTGCGCAACTCACTTGCTCCACTCATGCATGTGGCAAGTGATCCTACCATCCTGGTAGTGTTTTATGGTATTCCTATTCACTATATAATTCATTTCCTATTTTATCAATAAAATTAAGTTCTATTCACATTTTTGTCTTTGTGTCTTCTGTACTTCTGCGCCTCTCTCTAGCCACGCCAAGTAGAGATTATTCATCCAGGGCCGCAAGGTAAACACATCTGCCTTCCTTGTCATCTAACCAAGACTTAGTACAAATCCAATCCTAAGGTTAGGATTCCCCATTGTGTATCTGTGCTGCGCCTCAGAACGCAACAGGTACAGTGGCCATGCACACCAATCCTGGTCTCCACCCTGGTCACACTTCTGAGGACCTATACTCCTTTCTGTTGTATTTTGGCTTCCCCCAAATTTAATGAAATCTATGGAAACCATTATCATGCTGTTAAATCAATTCATTAGCCTGCCTTGGTCCACCATCAACTAGCATTGGGCTCCCAAACCAACTCCTGTCTGCTGTGGCATCTGCAGTAACCAATAATCATGCACAAAACATGGCTTATCAGGAATGGACACACAGTCTCTTTGCCTGCATCTCTGACAACCAACATGACTCACTGGTCTCTCAAAAGTACCTGACTTCCTTGCTAAGCTTGCTTTGCTCCTCTCTCCTTGGATATATCAGAGATTGTCTGTATGAGTTAGATGACCATCATGCTGTTTGGCAAGAGCAAATTGAGGCCACCCTTCTGAAGTATCAACAATACTTTGAGGCTTTGATAGGCAAACTTAATCAGTTCTGTGAGCATGTCAATGCTCAAAAAGAGCTAGTTAGGGCTAACATGGGCAATTGGATTAATAAGCTACAGCAATAATATAGCGTGGAAAAGACTGTGTTGGGCAATACTCTATTCCAAGTTCAAACCTTTGTTGAGAGAAAGTAGCTTTGGTGACTGTGAAGCCACCTACTCCTCCCCCTGACAACCCTACTCAATCTGAGACTAAGATTTGGGAGGCCATTGCAGAGCTCAAGGCAACCACTTTCCAACAAGCCTCTACCTCCAATCCTCCTCCTGCAGAATCTGTGCCTGACCCTTGTATCACAATCTTGACTGATCAGGTAGATACACCTTGAGGTGAAATTGCCTATCTACGCCAACACCTCTTGGACCAAGAAGAATCTTCATCTGAATCTTATGGTAAAGATGGGGAAAAAGCAACTGAAGTTCCTGACCATGAAGATCATGGATACTTCCCTGGCTTAGAAGGTCAACCACACATCAATTGTGCCCTTTTCCTGGAAAACTTGGCAGTGGTGATCAACAATGTGTCTGAAAGGCAGGACACTCTAGAAAAAGAGGTGCAAAATCTCTCCTGCTTATCAGAGACTATAAACAAGCAGTTCACCCCTTTGGTACCTCAAGCCACTGCCTTATCTAATTGATTTGATGGGGTTGCAGGTACGCTAGCCATCTAACAGACTCAAATTAACAAGATTGAAACTGTTGCGTCTACTGCTAGAGACATTGGGGGACAGAATAGCTCTACTATAGATACACTAGAGGAAAGTCTTTGCCTTCTGTGGGCTAAAAAGCCTGCTGCCAAATCTGAGTTTGAAGAGAATCCACATATCAATGTATTATACCAGGTGATAATAGTCAATCTACATCTTTTTATATTGACCCTAACTATAAGACTAACTTTAAACAGATCTTTGACCCCAAGACCTCCACCATTGCTGCTTTACTGACAATTTATGAGACAGCCATGCAGAGGGCTACTGAAAACCTCAAAAAAGAGCATATCCTTAACTGTTTACATCCCACTTTCTAAGAGGCTGTGGTTCCTGAACTACCCTCCATTGAGACATGGGAAGATATGAAGCAGCTTCTGATTGATGAGTTTGGTGGTGACCTTAGCCTGGAAGTAAAGAAGGATGCCTTCATGCATATCACTTTCAAGCCTAATAAAGCATTGTCTGATTTTGCCAATGGTTTCTACATTGAAGGTCAACAACTTATTGCCAGTTGTCAACTGACTCCCCAGGAAGCGTACACTACCTGCTCTAGCATCCTTAAAGTAAACCAACTCCTGTGCTTACACTTTAAGGCGCATAAGGCGTCCCTCAAGTCTATGAAGAGCATCAAGACTCTCCTACAGGACATGTATCTGAATCATGGTGGAACTGTGGTTTGAAAAAGTAAGGCCAACAACTCTGGAACTACCTCTTTTACCCCTTGTATCATGAATCTTGGCTCCAATGGACAACCCAAGCAACAAGGGTGTCATAATTGTGGTCAGATAGGACACCACTCACAGTCCTGTACTAACCCATGTGTGGAAGGATGTAATCCTAAGGAACAGGCGGGAGAAGAGAGGTCAGCTTAGAGGTAGAGACACTCTATGCTGACCAATCTCCCCCATTTCCTGCTAATACTCCCTCTGAAAAGAAATTGCCCCCTTGTCTATCCCTACCATCCTCCATTTATTCTACAATCTCTTGAGCAATTCTGAGCCCAAGGATTCTGTCTATGACAACTCTGATAGTTTTAGTACTCCTTTTACTGTCCCTGAAACTGTTTATGTTCCTGACAAACTCTGTTCTTGGAGAACCACCACTATAAACTGTCATCTTACACTGATGCTAAGGCCATGGTGGCTTGTCCTTATCTAGTTCAGGCTCATCAGGCCCCTGTCTTAGCAGACTCCTTAAAAGAAGCCACTGAGCTAGCTGAGGCCCTCTTCTAAAATTTTAGTGTGTCCCTCCCTTTGCAAACTGTATATAGGAAATCCCTGCCTTGAAGTGCATGTTGGCAAAGTGGGAAAAGGAACTGGAAGCCGCGCAAGACGTCTTGGCTGTCTTACCACCCTTTGAAAAAGATACCACCCATGTAGAAGTATTCATCCAGAAGGTCAAAATTAAGGCCATTCTGGACACAGGTTCTCCTTTTAACGTCATATCCTCAAAGTTGATGAAGAAGCTTAAGCTGGCTCCTGATCTCAACTATACTCAGTCTTATGAAACTGCTGGTATAGCTCAGACTCGGGCTATTGGCGCTTACTCTGCTCTGCCAATGAGGTTTGGGAAGCTTCTCATTTCATCCCCTGCTGCTGTTTTGGAAAACAAAAAGCTATGACCTTCTGGTAGGTACTCAATTCCTTTGAGAGTACAATGGAATTGTCAACCTTCAAGATAGGTACCTATCTCTCTTAGGCTATGAAGTTCCATTGATCTTTGAAGAACCTCTGCACTTCTCTGACAAGCGTCTTAAGACTTGCGTTCTTGAATACCCCACAGGCATCTTCTTGCTGAAGTATAGGACTCACTCCTCCAATATGTGCTTCCCACTTCCTTCTTGTCCTGCAGAGGAAAGTGTCCCTTTGCTGGCTCCTGCAACCGTCACATTCCTCCTGGCTCTCAAGTGATCATTGATTCTCAGATCTCCTATGAGTTGACTGAGAAGTTTTTCTTAAAGTTGTACTCTCCTGAATCCCTAAATTGCAAGAAACCTGAAGGTTAACTGGCTTGTTGGGCCCTACGTTTACAAGGATACAATTTCACTGCTGTACACTGACCTGGTGCTCAACACCAGAACACCAATGGACTGTCCAGAATGCCTATACTGACCATCCATCCCGCTGACTCTGATTGCCTGTACAAGTTAATAGGATTCCCTGACACTTGGACAACTGAACCAGAAGAGATCCAACTGGCTCTCTAAGTCTTGTCAAAGGATACTGTCATTAGGGATAGACAACTCTTCAAGAAAGTTAACAATACCTATCCACCCTACGTTTGCCCTAGTATGAGAATAGTCATTATCCTCCAGGCCCATATTGACACTGGGCATGGAGGTATAGCAAAAACTCATGACTGGTTGTGCAAAAACTTCTACTGGGAGAAAATGTGCCTCTTAATCCCTGAAATCCTTGACTCCTATCATTCTTGTCAACTCCAGCACCCTCAACCATCCCAATATAAGTTCAAGCTCATCCCACCTAAGCATGCCTTCCACACTGTAAGTATTGATGCTGTTGGGCCTCTCCCCTATTCTATTTCTGTGTGTTGTTTCATCTTGGTAGCTGTGAACCATTTTAGCAAATGGGTTGAAGCCAGAGCTACAAAAGATATAACTGTCAAGACTACCACAAATTTCTTGTTGCAAGATATTTTCTATTGACACGGGTGTCCACAAGTCCTACTTTCTGATAATGGCACCAACTTCAATTCCTGCCTCATCACGTCTATTGTAGAGGCTATGGGCACTCACCAGTCCTTTTCTGCGCCATATAACCTGTCTACCAATGGGACTGTTGAACAAGAAAATTCCTCCCTTGTGTCCATTATGAGAAAGCTCACCCTTTCTGATGCTGCCAGTTGGGATATGTTTCTCCCTGCTGCCCTCTTTGCTTATTGGCTCAGTAGACATCAAGTGACTGGACAATCTCCTTTGCCATGTTGTATGAACGTGAAGCCACTACTCCCTCAATCTTGGGACCACCTATAATTGAAGTTGATGTGTCTGCTAACCCTGAAGCCCATGTCAAGGACTTGACCAATTGCATCATTGACATTTGGGCTACAGCCTACTCTACTTCCTATAAAGTCAAGGCTTTAGAGATCTCACCTTCCAATGCTTTGAGGACCCCCTCCCTGATTTCCAAGTGGGTGATCTAATCCTCTACTATCAGAACTGTGCTGGAGGTAGAGCCCACAAGCTAGACTCCTCTGGGTTGGACCTTGTGAAGTCACCTTCAAGAAGGGTGTCGAGCATACCGTGAAACTACTGTTGTCTGGCTGTCCTTTTGCCTGAGTCCATGCCAAATTTCTCCGTAAATATCAACTCCCTGTGTCCAATCTTGAGGGAGGAGATATCAGAATTTGCGCTATTAATGCTATTTTTGATATAGCCCTCAAATAGTGATATGTGTGAAGATTTGGTTGTTTTTGCTTTTGACTTTGGATATTCCTCACCTTCCATAAATGAGTCAACATCAATCTCCACCCATTCCGGGTTACCATACCTGCCCTTGAGTGATCCTGGTATGAGTTCAACACAACATGACCCCCTCTGCCACTCTGTCTACCTATTGAGTGATCATAGACCCTTGTCTATCATTTAAGTAGAATCACTTCTCCTAATAAAGACAAGTTTATCCACATTTGTGTTAGCTTTTGTAATTTTCAAGATTTTTCCATTCCTTTTTGCCAAAAGTAATTCCTCTTCTTTCTTTCCAGGAAATTAATGTATGTGCCCCTAATTTTGCCCTGGTGTCATGAATGACATTTCAATACTTATATTGAAAACCCAAAAGTTGAACCCCAGTTCCCTGAAGGCGGATTGACCCCCCAGGACGGTCCAGGACCTGCCAATCCGTTAAGTCACAGGCTCAAATCGTCAAATTACTCCACGACCTGACGGCCTATTACGGAGGATTACCTGAATGGTTGCCAGATTGTTGCCAAACTGGTGCCACTAAAGACCCATACCTATGCAGGAGACATGGTCTGCCTAAAGGAGGTTGGGGAAGGACCTATTACTATCCCTGCCAACAAACCCCAGCCGCTGCCAGTCTCCAGTCCAGAAAAAGTATTGCAATTGGCCAGCTCAGGTGACATGGTGGACAACGGCGGCAAAACAAAGCATTGCCACTTCTGTTCTCCAGAGCCAGTCTGCCAAGACCCGCCAAACCGGTGCCACTGAGGGCCAAGAGCTACGCAGAAGCCATGGCTTGGGCGGGACCCCCTACTAGCCCTGCCAATAAACACCAACTGTTGCTAGTCCCCAGTCTGGAAAGGGGAATGCAATTAGCCTGCTCAGGTGACATGGTGAACCAAAGCAGCAAAATTAAGCATTGCCACTTCTGGTCGCCAGAGAGTACCCAACCAGGACCAGATGCTCTTCAGACCCTAAGCCAAGATCCATGTCCTACTGGCAAACTGCCCATGGACCTGAAGCCTGCAAAAAGCAAAAAAGAAAAACCACATGGTATAAGAACACTGGCAGTGTGGTGATGACCACATTGTCATTTTTGATAATAAAGTTTTATGAACCTTTGGTTCAAACAAATCTTACCTTATCTAGTCTTAGTGATCTTCCATCTTAACTCTGTTCAAGTAGACCATCAGGCAATTGCCCCCTCTGGAGACCAACCTGCCCACCCTTCCCAGGCACTATACTGTCCCCCAGGTGTGAGAGAGAGGGGCTAAACTAACTAAGTTTGGCTCCCATCCTGGTGCAACAAACCACCAGGATGCCATCCAGTGTGCAACTGGGATGGCCACTTGGAGAGGGGACCACAGGGAGGACACCAGGGACAACTGGGGGAAGTAGGCGTTCAAACCCATTAGAATCAGGCCGGTGAGCAACCAGGGAGTGCGAGTAGGAGCGGGGGAGGCCACCTTGGAGGACCCGGGGGGGTACCACATTCTTCTGAACAATGGAGGGAAGAGGAGGTGTGGGGGGCACTACCTCTTCAGAACTAGGCAAAGCAAGCTCCACAATGTCCAGGTCAAGATCGTCACACGTCAGGCTCTTAATCTCAGCCTCTCCAGAAAAGAGAAGACTGCTGGGGAGGTCCCAGAGACTGGCAGGGTTGCTACCTACCAGACGGGCCAATGAGGAGATTTTCCCCCACAGGTCAGGGGAGGTGGACCACAGAAGCAAGAGAAACGGAGCCAAGGAAAAGACAACAAATTTAAGAGCTGGCAGTATCATAGAAAGAACCAGCACAAAATTTGGGGTAGGATGGTATAATTTCTGGAGAAAAAGGAGAGAAAAATGGCAAGACTAGGGTAGTCTTTGGCAAATCCTTGGGAAAACAGCAGAACGGGTTTGGGTAGCCTCGCTGTTGTCTTGGGGCCCTTGGATTATAACTGCAAGCGAAAGCGGGTTCAAAAACAATGATTTTTAAAGGAAAATTCAAGATAATAATAGAAATTATAGGAAAATTCAATTGAAATTTTGAGCTTCAAACTCTGATTTTGAAAGCAAGAGCAAAAAAGACAACGACTAAGTGAAAGAACACTTGTACAAGGAGCCAGAAGAGAAGCCGGGTTCAAAACCGGCTGGCTAAAGGTAAGCTTAGGGCAGGGGCTACACTCTAATATTTTGAGCTTTAGGGACACAACTGGTTCCAGGCAACTCAAAATTAAGAAAATTAAGGTGCAGGTGACTCCAAACTTTAATGTAAGTGGAAAATAGACAAGCAGAGGACTGAAAGTCCCCTTGCTTGGTTAAAAGGAATGGATTGCAAAAAACTGGTCACATGACAGTTGGGGGTGAGCCTGATTGGCTAGGTAAAAAACTTTGCTGGATGGGCTCAGGGGGACTGGAGAGTTTTACTCCAATTTCTGAAATCAAATCTGATTGGCTGGAAGAGATGCCAGATGTTTGGGGGTCAACTGGGTTATCAAGCGTCGATGTGGCGACACCTGATTGGGTGGCTCTGATAGTTTTTAAAAACGGACGACACCAGGCTAATAGGTAGTCCAAATTAACCAGGGTTTCTTCCCAGGAAGGAGCAACCAAAGGCAGGGATTTCACAGGATAAGCCAGCACAAACCTCTCATCAACCGTGTGAGCTAAATCATTCAACAAATGAAGGGGTTTGGCGGGCGTTTTGGGACCTTTCTTGGTACGACAGGGAAAGATTGAGTGATCCAAAGCCAGAGGTGTCAGTGAATTTACACCAGGAGCCCCCTTTGGACCTGTGCATTTTACCAAATACCCACCCAACCCTGCCTACACAGAGTACGACTTGGAGACCATCCTCATTGCTGATCCCTTGACCAGGACTAGAGAAACCAAATACATAGGACGCAAAGGAAAGTGGTACTAAAGGCCGCCAAGATTGTTCAAAGACAAGTACAATTATCTGCCTGCCTACTTCGTTCCCATGACTCCACCCTTAACTCCGCGACCCGACCGCCCAATTGAGACCCCCACTGCTGCAGAGACTACATCCACCCAACTGTTTGGGATACTCTATATCACTTTGACAGGATTGGTGGATTCCATGGTCCCTAACTCTGGACCCTGGTCCTTACTCAGGCGATCCATATATTACATTATCAAGTTAGCACCCATTCTATGGTGGGCTTTATCCGCCGGCTCAGTCCCACCCCATCCTGAGCCGCCTAATGCCTCTACCTATGCCTGGCTTCCTGACACCTGGAGGCTAACCCAAGGCTAGCTTTGAACCTCAAATATTTTGTTATAAAGATTTCCCACTGTGTCCTCCTGGATGTCATCCCCAGGAGCCAAACACGACACAGACCCTGGACTGAGAGGACCCAGCCTTGTTGTGGAAGTCAGACCCAACAACACCTACCTGTCAGGGGGGTCAGGTCCCAGACATCCTTAAAACCTGTGCACTATGGTAAGCTCTGCCCATGTAAAGCTAGGCAAGCTCAAACGAACCCACAATTGATCGTGTCTAAGGCCAACCTGGATCAGTACCAAGCATGGCTTCTGGATCCCCTTGAAGGAATTCCTAAAGCTCTGCTTTCCAGCACCCTGGGGCGAGGTGGCAGCATGATTGATTACTGGCTCTTGGAACCCCATCCCCCAGGGAAATGCCTGGTTGTGGGATAGTTGGTGGCACTGCTGCTGCACCCCAATGATGTACAGGGATTGTAAATCTTGAATCCTATCAGGAACTATCCTTGGAAAAGCCCCATGGCTGCTGTGATGTAAATGGACAAAATGTGGCTTGTTGTGATACTATATAATGTATTTCTTTTATATCGGATAATGTATGGTTACCTTCTTTGAGCTCCCCGTCTATTTTTTATATGCTTGCAAAAGGTATATATCTGGCAGGGATAAGATCATCTTTATTGAGAAGAATGGGGGGCTATTATACTCTGGGGGTGGAAACCATTGAGCCACCTTGGGGGTGGCATTGACCTGGATAAGGATCGGCAGCGTTCTGTATACGGGTTATGGTTGGGATCTTTGTTGTGGCTGGCCTTGCTAAATATAAGGAAGTTCAGGGTTCCACTATATCAGGGTAATCGAGGGAGGTCATGAGGTTGGATCTGCCATCAGAGGACTCGATGAGCCTCCGCGCGTGCTGCGAGATAAGTTGGTGACGGGGTTGTCCACCTCGGCTGCACCGGTTTAAATCGGATCGGTTTAAAGGCTGAACTGGACTGTGCCATGGATTTTGTAGGGCGGCTGTTTAAAGCTGGAGGAGTCTGTGAAGTGATGAGCTATGAGGTGGTGTCCTCGGCTTAGCTTGACTTGAAGGCTGCAAGCTCTACTCAATTCCAGGGGTGATGTTGTCCCTTGAGGTTGGGGAGCTAAGGTATCAACAGGGTTCTGGGGATGTGGATTGGAGGGGTTAATAGGGATTGTCCTACTGTTGAATATGGTAGATCCAGCAGGTGGTTTGGATCGACTTTTGTGTTTAATATATGACGCTGAGAGAGCTGCTTTGGTTTTTCTATTTAGGGCACTTGTACCTTTGGAATAAGTATGGTCAACCAACCACTCGTTCATATTGTCTGCATCAGTAGTAAGTGGTTCTATCAATAACGTTTAACGCTGAAGCGATCCTTTTGGAGGGAAAGTAAACCCATAGATACCAAAGCCACAATCATTTGGATGGTAGGACTCAGTTAAAGCAAGCTTATCAATTTAAAGAAGCTTTACACAAGGGACTTGAGCATATCAATAGTATGGTTCAACTGTATGCTCTTTCGCTTTATCTTGTGCACATGGCGAATTACATTATGTTTCATGGTGAACTGATGGAAATCAAAATGTGGAAGTTGAGGTGATGGAGTATGGCTTTGGGGTAGTATCGAGGACAAGAACAATTTAAATTTATTTCTTATTAGAGTTGATTGTAGATTAAACTGTGGCAGTGGGGTCATACTTAAATATGAAGTTATCTATCTCGACCTTGGCCTTTAGTGGATCGTCGCTGAGGCTGTTAAACGAGGTTAGAAGGATAAAAGAGCACGATTACTTCTTAAGCTTCCAGGTGCTACCAGATTCAGTGACATCGAAGAACCGATGGTTATACTTTGTTCCGGTCTCCTCTCTGACCCGAGTTTCATCCCTTTGGTCTTGCTCGATGATATTCTTTTCTTCAGTCGCAGCATCGATGTTTTTATTTTTCAAATTCTCTGTCACTTTTCTCCAAAGTCTAGCTTTTAGCATTATGAGAGCGCAGTAAAGTACCTCCGTGATTCAAAGGGATCCTGTGCATCCTCAGGAGCAACGTCCTTGGGATGCTGTTGAGCAGTCAAAGCATCAAAAAAAATTGATTCAGGGCCAGACTAAACAAATGAATTTAGAAACAAAAACTTAATCTTGCCTTTCCCTTCACGTAAATCTTTTCGCTCCACTTTCCAGAAAAATCATATAAAGTCTCTCCCGTTGAGGTCTTCTTTATTTTGCCAGAAATGCTGTTGTAAGAACCAGAAAAGATCCCCTAAAGAGATTAGAAAAGTAAATGAACATCAATACCTTGGTTTTAAACTCGGCTCTACAGGAGAGATCAGTTTTTTCGCAGGTGATTGTAGCGGAATCGCCAAGATCGTATGTGAGCTTTCCGAAAAGGACACCGTAAACATAGATACTGGGATAGGTTATAATATATTCCTCGCCGGGGTGATTGAGAAACTTGATGGAAGCAGTGCCCTCGAGATGAGTAGCTGCGGAAGTGCCATAGAACTTGGACTTTGGCCGCATCTCGCCCTGGATGATAAAGTTGTTTTCAGGACTACCAAACACATAGGCTGAGATTGGTGGGTGATGAGAAATCTGTTCAGAAACATAATATGCATCTGTCCCATTTTCAAAGTTCCACTTGCACCTAAAGTATTCGCCTAAAACAGGGTTGTATGGCTTTCGAACCCCCTTTAAACCAGGTCAATACAAGAATTTCTTTTAAAAAATAGGGATTACTTTGGGTCTAATATGCCACCCCGAGAGATAATATTTAGTTATGGCCACCATCCTTTCTTCTGCGGTAGGCAGTTTATGGGCACTGTTTAAGCTTTAACGACTTATTATTAACAGAAAACTTACTTCAAGAGAATTTCAGGATGGCTCATGAAATCAGTTATTCTTTCGAGAAAACTGCGAGGTTCAAGTACAAAAGTAGGCAAGGACACTCTATGAAGATCAGAGCCCTTGGATAGTTGACCAATGATGGATAAGATTATGTTGCGAGCATTGGGCTCTAAAATTTCTTCAGTATCGTTGGGTTCGTTATTCTGGCCAGACATTTTAATATATAGAAGGGATGGATCTGAAAAGTGCTGTGGAATTGAAAATTGGTAGAATTACTTTTGCTTGTAAATCTGCCACATAAGTTTATATCACAGTGCACCAAGAGACGAACTTAATTATTTGACCTTGCGAAGCTGATCAGCCAAGGCGGAGTGGTTTGCTATTCTTCGCCATGGACTCAATTTTGGGTTTGCAGTCCCGCCTTAAACAACCTACCAGTTATTCTGTCAGCAAATAATTCGCCTGATACAGAAATATCATGCCCCTAGCTTAAGCATTGTTTGTCATGATGTAATTAACCGATCTTTGCTTGAAAGTTGCATTCCAAGCCCCTTGTTATCCGCCACTTTAATATAATCTCTAAACTAAACCAGGCCTTTTGATCGACACGAAAAAGAATCGAGCCCTTGTGTTCAGGAAGTCGATAATATTGGCTGCATAAAATTCGATGCAGCCATATCAAATGACATCTACTTTGAACACGAATTTAAAAGCCACTCAGCCCGAGATTATCCATCACTCAGGGTTCGATATTTTTAGTCGTATCGATTCAAAAAGGGTGTTTATTTAGCATTTATATTGATGCAGTAAAAAACGGGATGTTGGCTAGCTTTGAAGTACAAGCAGCCTTATAATTGAAGCCAAAGTAAATCTCAATCAGGTGCGAATCATTTCTGATATAGGGCATAGTTTCGCACTAGCATGCGATTTATACAACCCCCAAAACTCATATTGATGCTCCTATAAAATACCTTTTTAAAAAAAATATAAAACACTCTTTAATGAAAAAATGGTTTTTCGGAGCCTTCATTCGAACCCAACTTCATCGCTCTGCCTCCAGCTCTTATAGGCAAATTTGAAATTCAATTATAAATCAAACCCACTTTTCGAATCCTTGCTTTCTTGATTTATCAGGTGTGGCTCGCAGCTGCTCTATTAAAAATGTTTCTTTTGGCAGCTATAACATCCGAATCCCCATCCAGGGCTGCGACGGGCCGCTCCGGACAAAAATAGGATTTTGTCCTGTATTTCCAAAAATATGGATTTTATATATATTCCTTTTTTAACCATTTGAGATTCGCGCTTTCGACTGCCGATCAGATTCGATTTCTGCCCACAGGTGGTGTTCTGCAACCCTAGCCTAGTCCTCAGCTTGATCTTAAGTCTTAATTGAAGCCAAACTTCAATGGCTTTACAGCCGCTCGATCTTATTGGATGGCGCCTCCAATCCTGCAGCTAAATTTAGCCACAGCACCATGTTCCATAGATCTGCATGCTATTGGCACCAGATCCAAGCCTTTAACAGGTTCAAGGTTGGATATATTTTTTCACTGTAACAGATATAAAGCCTAAATTAAACCCACTCGTTTGAATCGATACCACTTGAATCACAGAGCTGTATGTATATCGGCACTCCTTCTATCACTGCACTTGGAACATGTAAATCAATCTATGCAATTTGGGATCGCCTAGGGCTGGCGTTAAAGATAAAAGATACCTTCCATGGGCTTAAGGTAGGGTCCCACGATTTCAATGGCATCGATTCGAAACTAGGATATTTATTTAGGATTTATATTCCTTGCGGTGAAAACTGTGGGGCCCAAGCTTAGGTGACCAATAGGTTGATCCATAGCCCATGGGAGAATGGTAAAGTTGCTCATGCCAATGGGGCTCCCCTGCTCTTGCTTATGGTCTATGAGTAAGCCTAAAAAGTTGCAAGTTTCACATGTACAGTCCAGCTTTTCATGTAAATTAATTTTTATAGCCATGAGTTGATTTTAAAATAATAAACATCAGCTTAGCCCAAACTGCCTGTTTAGACTCACCTCAACAGCAGCTGTGGTAAAGTTGACTCTCTAGTAGTCAACAATTTCTTGACTTCCAGTAAGAAGGAGTTCTGGCAAAGATACCCAAAACCTGAGCCATTGGCTACAGCCATGGCTGGGAACATTGAGGTGGTACCCATGTCTCAAGTCATATCTTATAAAATATATCCTGTGCTGCTGGAAAATTCATGTACTTTTTTCTTTTTAAGCTGTCAGGGTTATCCCTGCCATGATAGCAGAAATGGTGCTGGAAGGACAAACCAAAGGCTTGGCTGGAAACCTCACAGAAGCAAAAAAAACTCCAAGTCAGGTGAAGGCAAGGACAAACAGCACTCAGGTGCAGATGATGATGCCATAAACAGAACAACCAAGCTAAACCAACCAAAAATGAAAGAGCATTCAAAATAACATTATCTTGTCATATTTACACCCTAGACACTAAGAAGCAGAACAAAACAAAAAAGGCAATGGGGGCCCCAAAATAGGGCATCAAATGAAGATTTGATGCAGATCAATACCCATTTAAATCTAGGGCTTCAAAAATTACTTATGGATCTAGATCCAGCTAAAAATAGCCCTGGAAGCCAGATGCAACAGGCTCAGGATTTAAGCCACTTGATCAGTGATTTAATGCACTTGAGAGACTGTCCTCAAGTCCAGGGCCTGGTAAATGTCATGAATGACATTTCAATACTTGTATTGAAAACCCAAGAGTTAAACCCCGGTTCCCAGAAGGCGGATCCAACCCTCCAGACCAGTCCAGGACCCACCAATCCGTTAAAAGACGGGCTCAAATCAGTAAATCACTCTGCGTTCCACCGGCCTACTACAAAGGACCCTTCAAAAACGACTTGAGTCACACAAAGTGGACTGGGGACTGCCAACTTGCTAAATTGCATACTTGAGTTAACAAGTTACTTTGAGACCCGCCAGTCTCCCAAAGACAATTCCCAGAATGGTCATCAGATTGATGCTAACCTGGAGCCACCAAAGACCCGAACCTATGCAGCAGTTGCAGCTTGCCTTAAGGAGGTTAAACCAAACCCTATTCTCAACTCTGCCAATGACCTGCCGGCATGCCACCTAGAGAGGATAGTACAATTGAACTACTCAGGTGACATGGTGAACAGTGGCAGCAGAATGAAGCATTGTCACTTCTATTCACCAGAGCAGGCACTACCTGGACCTCCCACCCCCAAGAATCTAAGCCAAGATCCATGCCCCACCAGTACCTTGTCCGCAAACCTGAACCCTGCAAAAATTGAAGGAGCAAAATCCCATGGTATAAAAACCCCGGCGGTATGGTGAAGACCACATCATCATTTTTGATAATAAAGTTTTATGAACCTTTGGTTCAAACAAATCTTACCTTATCTAGTCTTAGTGATCTTCCATCTTAATTCCAGTCAAGTAGACCACCAGGCTGCCGCCCTCCCCCAAGACCAACCTGCCAAATTGCCCCAGGCATTATACCGTCCCCCAGGAGCCCCCTTTGGACATGTGCATTTTACTGAATACCCCCAACCCGGCCTATTCAGAGTACGACTTGGAGACTATCCTCATTGCCGACCCCTTGACCAGGACTAGAGAAACCAAATACATAGGACACAAAGGAAAGTGGTACTAAAGGCCGCCAAGATTGTTCAAAGACAAGTACAATTATCTGCCTGCCTACTTTGTTCCTATGACTCCTCCCTTAACCCCACAACCAGACCGCCTGCTGGAACCTACCGCCGCAGCCGAGACCACCTCTACCCAACTGTTTGGAGTACTCTACATTACTTTGACAGGTTTGTTAGATTCTGTGGTCCCCAACTCCGGACCCTGGTCCTTACTCGGGCGTTCTGTATCTTATATTATCAAGTTAGCACCCATTCTATGGTGAACCCTACCCGCCAGCTTGGCCACACCTCACCCCAAGCCGTCCAATGCCTCTACCTACAACTGGTTTCTGACAGTAAAGGCCAAAGTTGAGAGACCAGAGGGCCACAGGCAAGATTTAGACCTTAAGAAAACAGATAACAGTCCACTTAACAATAATAAATACCCCCAGAACTGATGATCAGTTTTCAAGACACCTGAACCCCTATGTTTGGAAGAGCTATATATGGGGTAACCTAGTGCCTTGTCTTGCACAGCTACAGATATAAATAAATGATCAACCTTTAGGATAGCATTGTGCTACTGTTGAGCTCTAACCCCAATATACTCTGATATTTTACTGAAGAGCTTCATCCAAGTCAAGATAAGATAACACCCCCTCTGGTTCTGACTTTCCAGAAGCTATGGGTTTATTAGCTACTTACCTTCTTTTCCTTCATTATTAGAGACCCAGCAAAATTTTACATAAACAGTCACTATTACCAGCAATGTCATAACTGTGCTGTTTTAGCAGAGTTACAAGGGGAAAAACATTTGAAAACTAGATGGTATTCTTTATTGAGAGACAGGTATTATATAGTCAGTGTGAATCATGGATAACAGGAACATGATAGTGTTGATCACATGGTGGATGGTGGATGGGGTGGCCTATCACAAGTTACAAACTCCTATTGATCATGCTTACTGGAAAACCTCAACTTAGATATTTGAACCCTGACACCCTGTGGGCCACCAGCCTGCAGGACCAGCCCGCAGATTTTTGGGCAGGAACCAGAACAGGATTTGACTTTGGAAAATCCTTTAAAGCGTGATGAGTCAAAATCACCTACATCAACACTCCCCACGTTAAAGGTTCCTGTTAACTCAACCAATCAGCAGGCGGGTCTAGCCATAGAACCCAAAATATCTCAGGCCACCACAGAAGGGGAAACAAAGAAACTTCCTATAGAACATGGGCCATCCAAAGATGACCAACCCCACAACCCAACAAGGGAATTCAAGTATTCTCAGTTCAAACCAGCCAATGAATTAACTCCCGTGATGGATGCCACCAAGGACTGGAAGAACCTAGTAGACAGTAACACCCGGGCCAAAGAAACTTGTAAAAGTTTACCCATGACAGATGGGCATACCTATACCCTGGACCGCCAGGAAGTTGCCCATCACCATTCTTGCAATAAAGTGACTTGAACCTTTGGTTCAACCAGGTTATTCCATATTTGATATTAGTTCTATTTCATCTACAGTCTACCTCCCACGGTTCTGCATCTCACGCCCATCAACCCCAAGAAACCGCGAACCAGCCGCCCGACCTTTATTGTCCACTAGAAGCTCCCTACGGCCCAGTACATTTCACTGAGTACCCCCCCCCCAACCCAGCGTATTTGGAGTTCACCCTAGAGGAAATCCTAATCTACGACCCTGAGGCAAGAACTAGAGAGACCAAGACTGTTTACAGGAAAGGCCACAAAATCACTATACCTCCCCTGCTATTCTGCGACAAGTACAACTACCTGCCTGCGTATTTGGTCAAAATGACTCCGCCTCTCACCCCGCGGTCTGACTGCCCGCAAGAATCTGTTGCTGCCAATGAATCCACTTCCACTCAGATATTTGGAGTGATGTACATCACTCTTACTGGCTTGATAGATTCTATGGTACCTGCCAGCAGACCTTGGGCTCTCCTGGGCAAATTGTTATCTTATATTATAAAGTTGGCCCCAATCTTGTGGTGGGCCCTCCCTGCCGGGCCCGTGGGCTGTCCACCCGCAAGTTCTGTCACAAGTGACAAACTCTTATCAGCTATGCTTATCAAAAAGCCCCAACTACAAAACTCAAACCCTGGCATCTTGCGGGCCACCAGCCCACAGGACCAGCCACCTGGCCGCCCACAGTTTTTTGGGCTCAAATCAGAACAGGATTTGACTTTGGAAAATCCTTTTAAGCTTGATGAACCAAATGTACCTATGCCAATACTCTCCACACTGGGGGTTCCTGATAAGACAGCCAATCAACGGGCAGGCCCAGCTACTGATTCTAAAATAACTTGGGCCCGCACAGAAGGGGAAACAGAGAATTTTCCCATAGAACGCGGGCCACCCAGAGGCAACCAATCCCACAACCTGACTAGGGAATTTGAGCTTCCTCAGTTCAAACCAACCAATGAAATAACCCCCACAATTGATGCCACCAAAGACTGGGAAGACCTGGAAATTGGGAAAACCCGGGCCAACGGAATTTGCAAAAGTTTTACCATGACAGATGGGCATACTTATACCCTGGGCCGCCAGGAAAATGCCCATCACCATCCTTGCAATAAAGTGACATGAACCTTTGGTTCAATCAGATCATACCATACTTGTTATTAGTTTTACTTCATCTACAGTCTGCTCCTTGCGGCTCCGCTCCCTGTGCTCACCTACCCTAAGAAACGCGGACCAGCCGCCCAAACTTTACCGTCCACCAGGAGCTCCCTTTGGCCCAGTACATTTTACCAAGTACCCACCCAACCTGGAGTATTTGGAGTTTACTCTGGAGGAGATCCTAATCCACAACCCTGAAGCTAGAACTAGAGAGACAGAAGTCCTTTACAGATGTTGTAACTGTGCTGTTTTAGCAGAGTTACAAGGGGGAAAATATTTAGAGGATAGATAATAATCTTTATTGTGAGATAGTGATTATATAGCTATTGTGAATCAATGGATAGAAGGAACATGATTGGTGATCACACGGCTGGATGGAAGAGGGGGTGGCTTGATCCTGTTAATGAGTCAAGCGCCAAATCGAGGTATCCACTGTGAGGGATCATCATTTGTTCATGTTGATTGATTTGGCAATCCGAGTTGACTTCCGGGTCTGGCTTTGAGTGCCCAGGTAATCAGATTGCGGGTCACAAACCTGCTTGGTTGGAACCTTGCTGGCAGGTCAAGCCTGCGGTTTTGACACAGAGAAGGCACCAAAATTATCTGCCCCCCTCTGCTATTCCAAGACAAGTATAATTTCCTGCCCACATATTTGGTTCCAATGACGCCGCCCCACACCCCACGGCCCAACTACCTGCAAGAATCTGTTGCCACTTATGAATCCACTTCCACCCAAGTATTTTGGGGTGATGTATATCACCCTCACTGGATTGATTGATTCCATGGTGCCTACAATTGGACTTGGGCAGTCCTTGGAAAATTGTTATCTTATATTGTAAAGTTAGCCCCAATCTTGTGGTGGGCTCTCCCTGCTGGGCCTGCAGGCTGTCAGCCCGCAAGTTCTCAGGAACCCCCCACAGGTTGGATCCCTGACATTATGGCAATCTACCTCAAACACAATAACCTGGGCCCCAAGATGTTGTTAACTCTTGGGGCATCTTGTATGCTATTTTTATTGATTTCAGCTTACTATGCATACAAGTTAGCTACCAACCTGATCACCTCAGTGACCCAACACCAAACCAACCCCAAACAGAAAGACACACCGCCTGGGAAGGAGAAGACCAAGACCCAGAACTTGCAGGTGCAGAACGTCATAGTAAACCAGACCACAACCCAGGTGGATATGCCCCAGATGGGGAAGCTCATCCTAGAAGAAGCCAGAAGAGCGATACCAGTCCTTCACCTCCATTTTCAAGCCAACACAAACTCATACTCCAACAACACTGAGAAAGTCCTTGGAGTGGCCTCCATGCTCCCCAGCAATGCCCTGGACTGGTTTGGGAAAGCAACCACTGAGGACGTTGAGTTCTGCCTAGACTACTCCCAATTTGAGAGCAAACTGATGGCCACAGGCGACAACCAAGACACCTGCCACCACGCCCTGATAAGCTTACTGGATATCCAACAAGGACCACACTTGCTGCAAGCTTACACCAACAAGTTCCTGAAATTGAAAGCCAGAACCCAGCTTGAGGACGAGCTATTGGCCATCCTGTGCTGCCAAGGAGCCTGCCCTGCCCTGAAGGAGCTCCTCAAGCACCACCCCCCTACTCTTGGCCTGGATGAACTACTCCTCTTGTGCAGAGGGTTGAGCCTCAACCAAGAAGGCACCCCGTCTTCCACCCAGCGCACAAGCCAAGCCCCAACACCCAGCAGACCAGGAATGTTCCCTGATGAACTACAGCGCCACTACCGTGAAGGCTTGTGTTTCTATTGCCACAAACCCAGGCACCTCACCAAGACTTGCCCCAAGAAGAGTAACCCCTCAGTTTCCTTGGCACAAATAAACACCTCTACTCAATTGTACAAATTTATCCAAGTTGAAGCAAAAACATCCACAACATCCCAGACTGTTGGAACTTTCATTGATACCGGAGCAGAGGAGAGTTTTATCAATGCCACCCTTGCCAAGGACCTTGGACTGGAGGCCACCAATGAAAGCTTCAAAGTAATCATGGGAAACAGCTCCCACAACTTGGGTTTCAGGTGCATAACCAAATTGCCCCTGAAAATTGGGCGGAACTTGTACCCAGCATTCCCCATCATCCTAAAAGGGCTTCCTCACCCCCTGGTCCCAGAGACACAGTTCTATTCTGAACTTCTGTAATTAAACAGTTGCCTTGAAGGGAGACAATTTGTTTAATGTGGTGCTGTTCCAGTTGGGCCTAACCAGTAAGGAACCCAACACACTCCTGACCCTGAGAATGGAACCCAGTGTGGGTAGTCTTCCTGCCCCCTTGGAGAAGTGGAGCCGCATCTTCAGTGAGGAAGCAGCCACCCAGCTCCCCAGTCACTCAATCTATGACCACACCATTGACCTGTTACCTGGAACCCAACCCCACCATGGCACCATATACAGCTGCAATCACCGCGAGCAAGCAGCACTAAAGACATACTTGGAGGACATGACAAAAAAGGGTTCATCTGGGTGTCAAAAAGCCCTTGCTCCTTGCCCATGCTGTTTGTAGGAAAGAAAGATGGTGGAATGCGTCCCTGCGTAAACTACCAAAAACTGAAAAATATCACTATAAAGAACCACTACCCCATCCCCAATGCTGATAACCTATGTGACGTCTTGACAGGAGCCCAGGTATACTCAAAAATTGACCTGAGAGACACCTTCAACCAGATCAGAATCAAAGAAGGGGACAAATACAAGACAGCCTTCAAAACTAGATATGGGTTGTACGAGTACTTGTTCATGCCGTTTGGGTTGTGTAATGCCCCCAGCACTTTCCAAAGGATGATCAACTCCGTCCTTGGCAAGTACCTTGACCAGTTCTGCATGTTGTATTTGGACAACATCCTCATATACAGCAAAACACATGAGGAACACCTCCAACACCTTGACCAAATACTGGAGAAACTCTTGCAGGCCAACCTACATGCCAAGCTGAAGAAATGCGAATTCTTTTAATCTGAAGTTGAATTTCTGGGATATGTGGTGAAGACTGGTGGGTTCACAATGGCGCAGGACAAAGTAGAAGCTGTAACAGCCTGGCCAGTACCAAAATGCAGAAAAGACGTGAGAAGCTTTTTGGGCCTGGCAAATTATTGCAGGGATTTCATCCAAAAATTTTCTCACATCACCCTGCCCCTGACCCACCTGTGCTCTGACAAGGTTGCCTTTGTCTGGACCCCAGAGTGCACCACTGCCTTTGAGACCCTGAAGCTTGCCTTCACCTCTGCCCTGGTTCTTGCCATGCCTGTCCCTGATAAACCTTTTGTGCTGGAGACAGATGCATCCAAATTTGCAGTGGGTGGGGTCCTTCTTCAGGAAGGAGGGGATGGTATGCTACATCCTGTCGCATATTACTCCAAGAAGATTCTACCAGCTGAAGGTAACTACCCAATATACAATCAGGAGATGTTAGCCATAATGAAGACATTGAAGCACTGGCGCAGGTATTTGTGCGGTGATGAACATCTGGTAAAGGTTCTAACAGACCACAAGAACTTAGTCTACTTCTTCAAACCACGCCAGCTGAACCAACATAAAGCAAGATGGGCTTTGGAACTAGCCAATTATACCTTGACCATAGAATACAAGCCAGGAAAGGTTAACATAGTACCAGACACCTTGAGCAGGAGAGTTGACTTGACCCCCTCCTCTACAGAAATCAAGGACTGCAACACCCACACACTATTAGACCCTGCCAGCCCAGGAATACATCTGAAGTACTTAAAGATTGCCGCCAGTAAACCCAACGTGATAAAAGCCCAGAAACAAGACGCCTACTCAGTTGAGCTAGTTGAAGCCCTGACAAAGGACCCGGAATGCCATCACTCAAAGAAAGGGTCCTCCATGAAAGGTATTACCCTACTGCTCCATAACAGAATCTATGTATCTGAAGGCCCAACCTGAACAAATGTATTGATTGATCACCACAATTCAGAGATGGCCGGCCACCCAGGCAAACACAAATCCCTCTCAAGTATCAAGCGGAACTACGCATGGCTGGGCATGGACAAAGAAGTAGCTGCTTACATCAACAGTTGCAAAACCTGCAGAAGAACCAAGATGCATTGCTCTAAGCCATAAGGGTTACTGAGACCTCTGGACATCCCTGCTGCCCCCTGGAAGTAAGTATTGATGGACTATATAGTAGAGCTCCCCCCTTCAAAATCCTTTGACGCAATCCTGGTCATGGTCAACTGTTTCACCAAAATGTCCTACTTTGTTCCGACCTCTACCCACTGCACGGCGACTGAAATGGCCAGACACTTCCACAACCACATCTTAACACAACACAGCACCCCAGAAGAAATCATCACCAATAGAGGACCCCAGTTTACCTCCCACTACTGGACCCAAGTGATGAAAGACCTTGGAATAAAACATTGTGTGTCAACCTCCTACCACCCAGAGATGGATGGAAAAACTGAACGGGTCAACCAAATCCTGGAACAATAACTCTGATGCTATGCCAACACTGACCAGGACAATTGGGCTGAGATGCTTCCCATGGCCCAGTTTGCATACAACAGTAAAGACCACGCCTCCACTGAAATGTCCCTGTTCAAGGCCAATTATGGGTTTGATCCATCATGGGACCCTAGCATTGGCAGTAAGGAACAGAACACAGCAGGACAATATTGGATTAAACAAATACATGCCACCCAGGAAACCTGTCTAAGGAACTTGACCTGTGCTGTTAAGACCTACAAAGCGTTTGCCGACAAGAAAAGAGCCCCTGGGAAACCTCTGGAAATAGGCAATGAAGTTTACCTCAACTCACGGAATGTTCCCCTAAATGTACCCAGCAGAAAGCTAGCCCATTGCTGCTGTGGCCCTTACAAGATTGTAAAGCGAATAGGAGAAGTGGCTTACAAACTAGAGCTGTCACCTACTTGGAAAATCCACAATGTCTTACACCAATCACTGCTATTCAAGAAAGAAGGAACCTCCCTCCCCCACCAGAAGATAAAGACCAACCCTCCACCCATCCAAGAGGGGCACACAACCAAATGCAAAATAGAGTACATCCATGGACACCGCCTCCACTACAAGACCCCACAGTAATACATCAAATGGGTAGGTTACCCCCCAAAGAAAGCACCTGGGAACTGGTCTCCAACCTACCTAATGCACAAGAAGCCATACAACAATACCTGGAAAAGGGGACCCGGAAGGAGGAGGGCACCAGGAGAGAAAGGGATGATGTCACAAGTGACAAACTCTTATCAACTATGCTTATCAAAAAGCCCCAACTACAAAACTCAAACCCTGGCATCTTGCTAGCCGCCAGCCCGCAGGGCCAGCTGCCTGGCCACCCACAGTTTTTTGGGCTCAAATCAGAACAGGATTTGACTTCAGAAAATCATTTTAAGCTTGATGAACCAAATGTACCTACGTCAATACTCTCCACACCGGGGGTTCCTGATAAGACAGCCAATCAACAGGCAGGCCCAGCTACTGATTCCAAAATAACTCGGGCCCGCACAGAAGGGGAAACAGAGAATTTTCCCATAGAACGCGGGCCACCCAGAGGCAACCAATCCCACAACCTGACTAGGGAATTTGAGCTTCCTCAGTTCAAACCAACCAATGAAATAACCCCCGCAATTGATGCCACCAAAGACTGGGAAGACCTGGAAATTGGGAAAACCCGAGCCAAAGGAATTTGTGAAAGTTTTACCATGACAGATGGGCATACTTATACCCTGGGCCGCCAGGAAAATGCCCATCACCATCCTTGCAATAAAGTGACATGAACCTTTGGTTCAATCAGATAATACCATACTTGTTATTAGTTTTACTTCATCTACAGTCTACTCCTCGCGGCTCCGCTCCTTGTGCTCACCTACCCCAAGAAACCGCGGACCAGCTGCCCAAACTTTACCATCCACCAGGAGCTCCCTTTGGCCCAGTACATTTTACTGAGTACCCACCCAACCTGGCGTATTTGGAGTTTACTCTAGAGGAGATCCTAATCCACAACCCTGAAGCTAGAACTAGAGAGACAGAAGTCCTTTATAGAGAAGGTACCAAAATTATCTGGCCCCCTCTGCTATTCCAAGACAAGTATAATTTCCTGCCCGCATATTTGGTTCCAATGACGCCGCCCCACACCCTGCAGACCAACCGCCCACAAGAATCTGTTGCCACTGATGAATCCACTTACACCCAAGTATTTGGGGTGATGTATATCACCCTCACTGGATTGATTGATTCCATAGTGCCTACAAGTGGACCTTGGGAAGTCCTTGGAAAATTGTTATCTTATATTGTAAAGTTAGTCCCAATCCTGTGGTGGGCTCTCCCTGCTGGGCCCGTGGGCTGTCTGCCTGCAAGTTCTCAGGAACCCCCCACAGGTTGGATCCCTGAAAAGTTCCCAGGAACCACCCACAGGCTGGATCCCTGACATGGCCTGATCCTTGTAATGAGTCAAGTGCTAAAACAAGGTATCTACCATAAAGGATCAGCTTCTGTTCATGTTGGTGTATCTGGAGATTTGAGTCAACTTCCTAGCTTGGCTTTGAGTGGCTGGATAATCAAATTGCAAGTCACAAACCCACTTACCCGGAACCTTGCTGGCGGGTTGAGCCTGCTGGTTTGACACCTTCTGAGATACATGTGTGGCTGTTTTGGCCGCTTAAATCCACTTGCCAAGTTTGCCTGACTTATGATTGTCAAAACAATGGGATCAAGCCTCTTGGCAAGGTTCCAAGTAAGCAGGTTTGTGACCTGCAATCCAATTATCCAGACACTTGAAGCCAAGCTAGGAAGTTGACTCAAATTTCCAAATACAACAACATGAACAGAAGCTGATCCCTTACGGTGGATACCTTGTCTTGGCGCTTGACTCAATATCTAGATCAAGCCTCCCCCTAACCATCCAACCGGTTGATCATCACAATCATGCTCCTGCTATCCAAGATTCACCCATGCTATACAATCCCAATACCCCAACAAAGATAGTTATCCAGGTTCCAAATATTTCTCCCCTTGTAACTTTGCTAAAAACAGCACAGTTACATCATTGGCAGCGCAGGTAGGCTCTCCATTATGCCTGTCATGAATGACTTTGCAATCCTTGTATTGAAAGCATGGGAATCAAACCCTGGCCCTCAGAAAATGCCTTGCACCAACCAGGATGGACAGGACCCACCAGTCTGCCAGTGATTGAGACTGAAATTTCAATACTTTTATTGAAAGCCTGGGAATCAAGCCCTGGCTCTATGAAGACTAATTGTGTCAACCAGGATGGACAGGAATCTGCCAACCCGCTGGGTCATAGACTCAAGTTATTGGATCACCCTACAACCTGCTGGCTCAATAAGAGAGATCTCCTGAATGGTCATCAGATTGCCACCAGCCTTGTGCTACTGAAGGCCCTGACCTACGCATAGGTTATGGCTTGTCTAAAGGAGGTTAAGATGAGACCGGATGCTGGCCCTGCCAATTAAAACCAGCTGCTGCCAGTCTCCAGTCCAGAATTGGCAACACAATTGGCCGGCTCAGGTATGTAGTGAACAGCAGCGGCAGAACAAAGCATCACCACTTCTGTTCACCAGAGCTGGCCCAACCAGGATCTTCCATCCTTGAAGCCCTAACCCAAGGTCTACACCCTGCCAGAAATTTGTCCACAGACCTGAAGTCCTGATGTAAGGTGATTAGTGTAAACTAGCCATTACTGACATCAATGTACCTGCCATTAATTAGGCTCTAGTTGAGGCTCTAATTTGACCTATAGCATGAATAAATAGTCAGTTCAGTGGATCAACGGGCTGTAACCTTAGAGGATTATTTAGCCCATCAAATAATCATAACAATTGATGGGCTGAATGCCAATATGATCTGATATTGAAGCATGATCATAGCATTGGTAGCTAATCATTAATTCCAATCCCCTATATAACTCTTCCTGTGTTATTATTAATAAAAGATTAATTTTACGTAATATACATATTACTCATACTAGGATAGACTTTTAATAAGTGCTTAGTTTAGGGTAAAGTATAAACCACTGTAAACCGAGTTAAGCAAATACCACATAACATAGTCTATGTTACAAAATTTGGTGCTCACTCTGAATGCAGCAGCCTGATGGTTCTTGTTGCCCTACGGGAGACCAGTCTTTTTCCCAGGGAGGAAATGGAGATGACCTTCTCCATGCTTTCTTCCACTATTTACAGGACCACCCTGACAGGCTTTTTATGGGGATCAATTGCCAATGCTGATACAAGAGATGGTCTCCCTAGAAAATTTATTGCTTTTGGACAATTTATGGCTGACATGCAGCACCCCTGTCAAATAGAAGACCACCTGGCCTTACACCTGGACGTTCCAGTTCCACTTGAAGTGGATGAGAATGCAGAGCCCACCCAGAAAGAGCTGGAACAGGCAATAGGCAGCATGGACTGCGGTGCTTAGCAAAATGGGGAAGTGCATGAGAAGTTGTTGGTACTTCCATAATACAGCACAACTTCCAAAGAGAAATTCAGAAACTTCAAATGGATTACCCCCAATCAGCTCTACTTACAGACAAAGACAACCAAACAGGCAAAGGAATATTTGTATAGTTTCACCCACCCTGCAATCTGCCACAATTGCATGCATCTGGGACATCAAATTTTCCTCATTTTTCATTAAAGGAATTTGATTAATAATCAACAGGCATTTATTTGACTTCTGTACAATGAACTAGTAGGTTTGATGTTCAACATTAGCCACCAAATTAATAGCCTAGTTGGCCATCAGAACTACATGGCTACTTGGTTGGCGCAGCTTGAGGAACATATTACCAACTATGTTGCTACAATGCTTGGCACAATGCTGGAACATAAAGGGGTCAACAACAACTGGCTTTGCACGGTAGCACATCATGTTAAGGGAGCAGGGGCTACCTTTTTCTACTTGTGCAATGAAGTTGAGTTTCTCCGGTGTGCCTTAAGAATGATTGAGGATGTTTATGTTACAGAGCCTAACAAGGAAGCTACTGCCATAGTCCAGTGGGAAAGGGAGGAGCTATTTAAGCACATTAGTGAGATTGATAAGGGACTTCAGCAATCCCTTGCAGACTGTAGCCATTTTTACATAGAACTATCTAAACTTATAAAGCTTATTGGCCACAATTGCAACCAAACAGAAGAGAACCACAATAACATGTAGAGGATAGGAAACAGCCAGCAGGTTGCCCAGGAAAAGAATAGTATTGTGATGGTCCACATGGAAGCAGTTTTGCAGGTGAGGTTTGATTTGGCTTCAAATAAAGATGCTACACTGAAGATTGACAATGTGTTATTGGCTTGTTACAGGTAGAAGCCTAGTAAGGAAGGATGGCTACTAGGGAAGGTAAGGTCTAGCTAGTAGGTGAAAGACTACTAGGGGCAGATGTTGTCCCCACTCAGCAGGAGATATTGGCTGCTGTGGGCTAGAGGTCCTCACCAAGCAGGTAACTGTGGCTGCTAGGGGTGAGGAATGAGATAGCTCAGCAGGGAACTTTAGCTGCTTGGAGTGGGGAGTAATCCAGCCTGGTGGGTAGTGTGTGCTACTCAGACTGGAAGATGTTTAGACCCTGGCAGGTAATGCAGGCTGCCAGGGTAGAAGTGTGTTCTAGAATAGTAGGTAACTTGCCTACCATAGCTGTAAGTTTTGGACCCCTGGTGAGTAGCACAGGCTGCCAGGAAGGAGAGGAGCTCTTAGGGCTCTACATACCTTATACACTTACAGGAGGTCTGTGAGCAAGCATACTACCTAACAGACTGGTAGGGTGTCCTTGTCTATGTCCTTATGGGAGCTTTAGGGAGAGCCCAGAGTGAGCATTGGAGGGCATGGATTTGCTCAGAGGTGTCACCAAGGCGGTTGCTTGGGGAAGTAGCTACAGAACTTAGGTGATCAAGCCTCTAGGAAGTAAAGCTGATTACTTTGCAACTGAAAGCCCAGAATTAATCACCTGGGTGATTAAAAACAACAGCATAGACTTTATTGTTCTATGGTTGGATGGCCTAAGTGGATTGCCACTTGTGAGGGCCCAGTTAAACACCAGTTCAATGTAGACTCATGCCTGGGTCTACAAGTTCTGGTAACAGGGACTGAGATAAAGGACTAAAGTGGTTCACAGTATGGGATCAGCAGAGAAGACTAGTAAGAAGGACTTTATAATCACAGTGAAGACTAGTTGAGGGACTGTTGGTTCATGTTGAAGTTTGGAAACAAGGTCATGATGCAGGAATAGCTGATCATGATACAGGAAAGCTAGAGGATTGGAAGTTATGATGCAGGAATAGCTGATAATGATGCAAGAAAGCCAGAGAATCAAAAAGATCAGGATGCAGGAGTGACTGAAGGACTGATTATTGGAATGAGCTGTTTGAAGACTTGAATGAGCTGTCAGATGACTTAGAAGGACTAGCCAGATGGGATACAGAAGTTATAATGCTGATTTTGGTTTCTTAGGAGATGAAATATTAAGAAAAGAAGCTGTTAAATAAGGATTTAATACTTTCAATATCATAATATAAAGAAAGAATTAATTATCATATTATGTTAAAAAATAAAAAAATAAAAAATGACTTTCAGTGTTTAAACTGAAAATTTATTAAGTTTGGGTTGAGTGAAAAGGAGCCAGAAAGAGGCCAGAAACAGAACAGAGAAACTGTGAGGGCAAATAAGCAAATTTTGCCAAGAACAACTAGGAGAGATGAAAGGCAAGCAACAGGTGAGTTCAAAGTTGCAAAATGTTGAAGAAAATGCGGAGCAACTCAGAGAAACATTGTAAAATTGATGGTTCAAAATTCCCCTATGTAAAACATAGGCAGAAGTGCTCAAGATTTTTCAGAGAAACGTGACGGGAATCCCGGTGAAACTGTTTAAAACGCAGAGCAGTTGTTTACCCAGAGCAAGACAGCTTCAAGTTCAAACCATAGTCAAGAGCAGGTCATTTGGGTGAACTTTTTATTAAGATCATTGAATCCAAGAGTCTGATTGGCTGTAAGCTGGAGTTTATTTAATCAGTGTTTTGAGGGCTCTAACTTGAGAGTTAAAGCCTAAAAAATGAGGAGCAGAAGCAAAAAATTCAGGGCTTTCATTGGCTGAAGTAAGTTATTAAGCTTAATATATTGTAGAGAGAGAAAAATAGGATAGTTTAAGCTTTGGGAAACAAGATTTCTGAGAGAGATTTTGGACTGAAACAAGGAGCTATAAAAGAGGGAGCTATCTGAGACTCTTAAGGGACTGGATCAAGTGGATTACAAAGGCCACAAGGACTACAGAAGGAGCCAAAGACCAAGTTAAAGGCACAGAAGCCCAATTTAAAGAAGCCAGAGCTAAAGATAAGGAGCCAGAGCTGGAACAGAACGCAGGAGCCCAAGTTAAAGGTGCAGGAGCCCAAGAACAAGTACAATGAGTCCAAGAGATTGTTGAAGGACTCCAAGTATTGGAAAACCCATATTGTTTCCCATACCCAGAAAATATATCAGAAGGTTTCTAAGGGGATCTTCCTTCTGACTGTGAATATAAGCCTATTACAACCCCTGCCCAAATTTTCCAGTGATCAGAATACAAGCCCTATGAGTGAGCTACCCCATATCTTCTACCCTAGTCAAGGGGAAAAAGATACCTATTTTCAAAGTTGTAGGAGATTTTCCACTAGTAAGTCTTCCAAGGAGGAGTGGGAAAGATTAACTAGGCATCTGAAGAGGACAGATAGGGGAAGGGAGTTTATAGGAAACAAGTTTACTAGGCTGTTACAGGACTGGTACAGGCCCACAGAGGGATTAGCGCCTGCTGAAGTACAAGTGTATAGTGGGGATGCCCGCTTAGTAATTGGAAAAGTGCTGGAAAAGTTTGCAGTTATGCAGGCTAAGTACAAGCTTCTAGAAAACCACTCACCACTGCTAGGGAATAGCAAATCCTCCAAGCCGGTCCCTGGCTATGACCCAGGACACACTCTGGGGACTGGCAACCAGGAACCCCACAGGTATGTTATTCAAAAAGCAAGAGTTGCAGATTGAGAAGCTTGAAGACAAACTAAATGCTGCCAATTGAACAATAAAGAATCTTGCCCAAGAGGTACAATTACAACCCAGCAATATCCAGCTGGGAAAAGGATAAATGAAGCAACTGCTCTTATTAAATTAACACCAGACAAGATTAGAGATGGAACCACAATTCACTACCAGGAGAAGCCCAAGTGTTCTCTCCTCCAATAACCAGGTGTTGTCTGAAGACCGCCACTTCTTTCATAGCTATGAGAGCAACAAGCACAATGTAGGCTGTACCATGAGTAAGGTCTACATGGCAAAATTAGTACTGGACAGTAGTGAGACGCCCTTGCCTGGGGCTGTGGCTTCAACCTCTTATACTAGCAATAACCCTAGAGACGCGGCATCTGAGGCACAATTCTGCGCCTTGAACTTGAGGAATACCTCCCTTCTGCCCAGAAGAAGTTATAATTATATTACTTCCTCAGTGATTTAGAACTTTAAACCAACCAATCTTCCCAAGTTTGAAAAGAAGTCAAACATGCATATGTTCCTCCATCTATACAACAACTCAATGTATGGTGCAGATGACACCATGAAAATGCAGCTATCTTCAATTGTTTGAATTCTGAAACACAAACAATCAATATGTCAAGACTTCCAGAACAAGGATGGACCTATGAGAATGTGTACAGAGCCCTGATTGCTGAGTTTGATAGCAAAGAAGCCCTTTTCTGTCAAAAGATGGAATTTATATAAGGGAAGATCAAGAAAGGTGAAACTCTTATAGAGTTTTCAGAACGTTTCTATATGGAAGTCCAGATGCTTGTCTCTATGGGAGCCACCACCTTTTTGGACGTGAAAAGAGCCCTCCTTAACTATGTGCGTCCTAACCAAAAGTTATCTATTGCACTTAAGTCCAGTATTTATGATGCTAGGACAGTTCCAGAGCTAATGCACCACTTGGGGTCTTTCAAGGAAAAATGTGAGATTTTTTTCCTGGATTATAATAAGACTAACTCCTTTTCAGCAAGTAAATCCAAGGGCAAGAGTTTTTATAAGGATTCTTTGAAGAAACCAGCACTTGGAACCATGTAATTGACCAATAACTCTGCAAATAATCACACTTGTTACAAGTGTAGACAACTAGGACACCTTTCTTAGGATTGCAAACAACCCAAGGCCAATGGCTGCCACATGGGCCACAAAGGAAGTGATGATGACAGGCTTACAGAAGAAGAAGAGGAAGAAGATGAGGAAGAGCTAAAAAAACTGCTAAGCAGTCAGGTTGAAGAGAAACCCCTGGCTGCTAGTAGCAACCACCCCTCTCCCACCATTGACCCATACCCCAACATTTCCAAACAGGACAGTTGTTTACTGAACCAAGAAGCCTGTCCTTAAAGATACTTGCTTGATAAATAAGAATCAAATGAAGACCTCTTACATTGGGTATTAGCTGTCAACACAGTCATTAGGAAACAGGATATCCGTACAGAAAGCCTACCTTCCCAAGAAGCGCTTGATACCGTCTCTATAATCTATGCCAAACAACTTTCTCAGCCCTATGCCAAAGTCACTCATGAGAGTGATGATGTAAATAAGTTGTCTCAACTGTTAAGGTTGGTGCAAGTTTCTACAAACTTGGATACTTTAAAAACTCTAAAGCCTGAATTAACAACTGCACTGAAATCATTCTTTTCTCAGTTTAAAAATTTAGAAGTCCATAAGGTTATCAAGATTACATCCAATAACTACAGAGAAAGGCATGCTGTACTTACATTATGCTTGTAGTCCATAAGCTCAGGGTAAGAGCAATCCTGGATTCTGGAGCTCCTGGAAACATTGTGTTGACTAGATTAGTAAAGAAGTTGAAGCTTGCTCCTAACCTGGACTATAATGAGAAGTTTAGAACAGCTGGCCCTGACAGAACAAAGGCGTTGAGTGCTTATCCCTCTTTACCATTGCATTTTAGTAAGTTGATGGTAACAGCACCAGCAATAGTGTTGCAAAATGAAAGTTACAATATTCTGATTGGTACAAGTTTCATGGCTACATATGGAACTATCATCAGCCATCAAGATAGTACTTTAAGTATTTTGGACTATTCTGTGCCTATGTTCTATCATGGCAACGGACCAACTGATCTCCCTATCAAGAAGATACACTATATTAATATGGAGTACACCAATGGAGATATGCCAGTAGCCTAAACTCTGCAAAAGCGCAAGATAAAGACCTTGTTGCTGGCTACAAAGGAGTACAAGGGGATTCCCTTGTATTCTGCAAGTGAGTTTTCTATAACAAACAGGTCTTAAGTGATACACAACAAAGGCCTGTGTCTCAGTTTCCCAAAAGGTCTGCACGGTGAAGTTGCTGGACTTCATAATGGTTCCTGGTTAGAGCCTGGGATCTTGCCAGGTATTGTTATGCCTTCTTTGGAGGAAATCCTGGTGCTCCTGGGCAATCTATCAGATAAAGCGCTAAAATCAAAGAAACATCAGCTTCTGGGATATATGAAGTTGGAGAAAAATTCCAGCCTTATGGATGTCACTCCTTTTGATGAATTTAGCAAGTTTGCGCTGCCTTGCAACCAGCCAAGCGTACTGCTGTTAATTCCGCGCAAATCTCTGAATGGACTCACAGAAGATCAGAAGGACCAAGCCTTACATCTCTTTGAAAATATAAGGATGTATTTGTCAAGCATGATCATGAACTAGGCAAGGCTCTAGGAGTTAAACATGTGCTGGAAACACAAGCACTGCACCTATACACTCAAGGCCTATAAGACACAGCTTGGCTAATCAAGCCATTTTCAACAAGGAGCTACAAAAATTGTTATCCACCAGTCTTTTGGTTCCCAGCAAGAGTCATTGGTCCTCACCCTTGCTGATTTTTTAAAAAAATAATGGCATAAATCACGTGGTAATAGACTATTGCAAGCTGAACTCTGTCACAAAGAAGGATTCATATCCCTTGCCACAAATTGATGATACACTGGATAAGCTGGGGGCACAAATTTTTTTAGCGCAATGGATCTGATCAGTGGTTACTGGCAGATTGACCTTCCAGCTGCAGACCAGGGAAAGTGCACTATCATAACAAAGAAATGCCTTTTTCAACCAAATATAATACCACAAGGACTTACTAATGCTCCAGCTACATTCCAACAAGCCATGGACACCATGATGGGAGATCTTAAATTGTCTTGCGTACTGGTCTACCTAAATGATATCAATGTCTTCTCTTGTACCTTTGGTCGACATTTGGAACACTTGGAAGCAGTGTTTAAACACCTCATTGCAACTAACCTTAAGCTAAAGCCAAGGAAGTGTAATTTCTTCAAGGAACAACTGGAATTCCTTAGTTATATTATCAGCAAAGATGGTTTAAGACCAGTCCCAGCTAAAGTCAAAGCCATCACACACATGTAAACTCCTACCAACAAGAGAGACATACAGGTATTTTTAGGAATGATTGGTTATTACAGAAGATTCATACTAAATTTCACAGGTTTAGGGGGACCACTTTTCCACTTGCTCAAGAACAAAGTATAATTTTCATGGACACCAGGCTATCAGAAAGCCTTTGAGGATCTAAAAGCTACTTTAGTATCAGAGCCAGTACTCTTGTACCCAAACTTTGAGCGCCCCTTTATTGTTCATAAAGACGCCAGTATAACAGCAATTGGAGCTTTCTTTTCCCAAATAGATGACAATGACCAGGATCACCTTGTGGGATACTGCTCCCACATTCTTAATAGCCATGAACACAATTATACAGTTACAGAGAGAGAATGCTTGGCAGTCATCTATGCTTGTCAACAATTCAGGATATATATTCACGGAGGCACTTTACAGTGGTGACTGATCACTCCTTGCTTAAGTGGTTAAAGACAATAAAGGACCCTGAAGTAAAACTGGCACATTGGGCTATCAAGCTACAAGCTTACAACTTTGAGATAATCCATTGCGCTGGCGCCATGCACCAGAACACAGATTGCCTTTCTTGTCTTCCCACCATAGCCTTGGTTTCCTCAGCAGCAGATGAGCTCTACAATAAGTTGATGCTGAAGCCTTCTGCGTGGGGGGAGGAGCCACTTGAGATTCAGAAAATTCTGAAACTCTTGTGGTGGATACTCAGGTTAAGGACAAGCAGCTGTTCAAGCTGCATAAAGGGAAATGGTTGCCCTACATTTGGCCATCTTTACATGCTGATGCAGTAGTATGAGCACATCATACTGTGGGTCACAGTGGTATCCAGAAGACACTGAATCTTCTACAACAACATTGCTACTGGGAAGAGATGCACTCTAACGTAGCAGAGACGCTGGCTGCTTGCCACAATTGTAATATAAAACAATCTAAGGTCTTTCACTACCAGCATCAATTGATCCAGCCTAGTTTTTCATTTCACACAGTTGCAATTAATGTAGTTGGACCATTGCCCATCACAACAAGCAAAAATAAATTTGTGATAGTGGCCGTGGACCAACTGACTAAGTGAATTGAGACGTAAGCTATCCCAAATTAGTCTGCTCTAACCACAGCTAAGTTTATACTTGAGAATATTCTCTATAAGCATGGCTGCCCGCAGACTTTGTTGGCAGATAACAACTCCAACTTCACCAGTGATATGATACCACAGTTAAACTAGCTAATGGGTATTTGCAGTATTCTTTCATCCCCATACCACCCTCAGACAAATGGAATGATATAGAGAACTAACGGGAGTCTAGTTCAGATCCCAAGAAAGCTAAGCCATCAGCATGAAACAAAACATGACACATATCTTCCAGCAGCTACTTTTGCATACAACATTGGATTTCATAGAGCCACTGGGAAAAGTCCTTTTCAGCTTCTATATGGAAAATAGCCTAGTCTTCTGCTGCATCTGTACAGCCTAGTTAGTTCTGGTGGTTCTCTCTCACCTGATGCATATTTGAAGAGACTAGATCAGACCCTTATAAAACTTCAGTTAGAACTGTACTCTACCAATCTGGCTGCTAAGGAAAAGGAGATGGATTGCATAATAAAGACATGCTCTGCCCTTCCCAAGCACAAGATAGGAAGTATGGTATACTTCTACAGTAACTGGAGGTACAGTTGCAAAAGCAAGCTTGCCTTGCTATGACAAGGCCCTGTCAAAGTTGTCCAGAAAGTTGGGGTAGATAGCTACACCCTAAAGGACCTGGAAACTGGCCAATTAATCACTTGAGTCCAAGTGTGTCAGGGATCCAGCCTGTGGGGGGTCTTGGGAACTCACAAGCGGATGGTCTGCAGGTCCTGCAGGTAGAGCCCACCACAAGATTGATGCTAACTTTACAATATAAGATAACAATTTGCCCAGGAGAGCCCTGGGTCCACTTGCAGGTACCATTGAATCAATAAGGCCGGTGAGAGTGATATACATCACCCCAAATATATGAGCAGAGGTGGATTCATTGGCAGCAATGGATCCCTGCAGGTGGTTGGGCTGCAGGGTGAGAGGTGGTGTCATTGGAACTAAATAAGCGGGCAAGTAGTGTACTTGTTGCGGAATAGCAGGGGAGGTATGGTGATTTGGGTTCCTTCTCTGAAAAAAGTTTCTGTCTCTCTTGTTCTGGTCTCTGGGTTGTAGATTAAGATTTCCTCTAGAGTGAACTCCAAATATGCCAGGTTGAGTGGGTACTCAGTAAAATGTACTGGGCTGAAGGGAGCTCCTGGTGGACAGTAAAGTTTGGGCAGCTGGTCCGCGGTTTCTTGGGGTAGGTGAGCACGGGGAGCGGAGCCGCGAGGAGCAGACTGTAGATGAAGTAAAACTAATAACAAGTATGGTGTGATCTGGTTGAGCCAAAGGTTCATGTCACTTTATTGCAAGAATGGCAATGTGCAACTTCCTGGTGGCCCAGGGTATAAGTATACCCATCTGCCATGTAGAAACTTTTACAAATTCCTTTGGGCCTGATGTTACCGTTACTAGGTTTTTGCAGCCCTCAGTGCCATCCATTGCAGGAGTTATTTCATTGTATGGTTCAAACTGAGAAAATTTGGTTTCCCTTTCAGGTTGTAGTATTGGTCATCTTTGGGTGGCCCACATTCCACAGGAAGTTTCTTTGCTTCCCCTGCCGCAGTGGCCCAAGTTATTCTGTGATCTTTGGCCTGGCCTGCACTCTCATTGGTTGGGTTAACAGAACCTTTGGTGTGGGGAGCCTTAATGCAAGTAATTTTAGCTCATCAAGCCTTAGGAGATTCCCCAAAGTCAAATCCTTCTCTGGCTTGAGCCCAAAAAACTGCGGGCAGCTGGTCCTGCGGGCTGGCGGCCCACAGGGTATTAGGGTTTGAATCCCGTAGTTGAGGTTTTCTCATGAGCATAGTCAAAAGGAGTTTGTCATTTGTGAAAACGCGCAATATATGCGCAAGGCTCCTAGTGGTCAATAATAATTCCCCTTTATGGATAATAACTCAGAAAAAGTAAAAAACTAATGAAAATTTCCATGAGTTGTTACCCTATTCAAAAAAAGAAGGAAGATAACACATATAAGGGAAAATAAAAATAATTATGTTGCAACACTTCATTAAGGTGTAAGTTCTTCTAATGCTAGACGTAATTGAAGAAAAGTTTGTGCAGATCAGCATATATAAGCCACACAGAAGGCAACCAGCAGAAGCCATACAGAAGGAATGGGGATAAATAAATGGCAGGGACCTGACACAACTGATTTCTACAGAATAGGGGAATATAATTCTTAGGAGGATGCACTCCCATAGCAGGCTTTCTTGCTGAGCATACTCTTCTTGTATTTTGCCGCCCATGGAGTACATCATATTGAGCAGCCATTTAAAGGTACTCAGGCATATGGTGAAGATTTTGGTGGTAGACAGAATTTGATCCTCACATGACAAGGTTTCTGACTAGCATCATGGATTGTCAGCTTCCTGCATCTTTATAGCTTAGTAGGTCCAGGGTAGCACTCATGGCTCTTTGAAGGTGGTACTTGTGACTTTCAGAACCATGCCATAAAGGAACTGGTCCTGCGGCTGACTTAGGATTCATCCAGGCAATGAAGATGACATTTAGCAGTTCTAGTGCACATGACTTCTGATCAGACAATAGGGACATACCATTGAAGTTGAACTAGTCAAGTTGGACCTCTGAATAGTCCATCAGTTTAGGAATTGGTACCCACCAGTGAACTGTGTTCCTGACTTCAAATTTCTGCATAGAGATTACGTAGGGATGCTCCAGAGCAAGCATTAATACCAACCACATTGCAAAGGTGCCACCCAACTGCAGCCTTGGAATTGTATCCCAAAAAACATGCAGGCCCATATCTATGTACTGCCTGTGTTGGTCTTCCTGGATCACATCAGCGGTATTGGCAATGTCTCTTGCATTCAGGTCTTAGAGTTTTATTGATGGAAAATTGGGAATAGAGCACACTGCCTGGCTAGGTTGCGTAGACAGCTTCAATGTCCTTTTTGGAGTCACAGTGTATGAGCGCATGCCAGTAATTGATGGTGTGCTTGGCTGGTACGCACTACCACTAGTGGAGCTTAACAGGGCTATGTCAATTTCACTACCAAGTATCTTGTTGAAGTTATTCTTTTATTCAGGTTCCAAGATGGGTGATGGACATGGTAGTTCCTGTGGGCTTGCTCTTTTAGAGTTGGCACGGTTGATAGTTACTCTTTGTTGTGGCTGGCTCATGTATTGCACTACTGGGTTTCTTACTCTTGGGACAGTTAACAATAATAATAAGAGAAAGAGCTATGTTGCTGTAATGTCTAGTTTAGTGGGGGAAATGTTGTAAGGTGGTTAGTGTAAACTAGCCATTACTGACATCAATGTACCTGTCATTAATTAGGCTCTAGTTGAGGCTCTAATTAGACCTATAGCATGGATAAATAGTCAGTTCAGAGGATTAAGGATTATAATCTTAGAGGTTTATTTAGCCCATCAAAGAATCATAACAATTGATGAGCTGAATGCCAATATGATCTGATATTGAAGCATGATCATAGCATTGGTAGCTAATCATTAATTCCAATCCCCTATATAACTCTTCCTGTGTTATTATTAATAAAAGATTAGGTTTTACGTAATATACATATTACTCATACTAGGATAGACTTTTGACAAGTGCTTATTTTAGGGTAAAATATAAACCTTTGTAAACTGAGTTAAGCAAATACTACACACCATAGTCTAAGTTACAACAAGTCCACAAAAATCAAAGAAGCAAAATCACATGGTATAAGAACCCTGGCAGTATGAAGATAACCATATCATCATTTTTGATAATAAAGATTTATGAACCTTAAGTTCCAGAAAATCCTACATTATTTAGTTTTATTGATCTTCATCTCAACTCTAGTCAAGTATACAACAAGGTCCTACCCACTCTAGAGACCAACTTGCTGACCCACCTCTGGCATTATACCGTCCCCCTGGAGCCCCCTTTGAACCCATAAATTTCACCAAATATCCCCCAAACCCCGCCTAATCTGAGTTAAACTTGGAGAGCATACTAATTGCTGACCTCTTGGCAAGGACTAGAGAGACCAAAACTATAGGTTGCAAAGGAAAGTGATACATGAGGCTGCCAAGATTTTTCAAAGGCAAGTACAATTATCTGCCTGCCTACTTTGTCCCTATGACCCCAACTTTAACCCTGCAACCCAACCGCCCAATAGAACCTACCACCACCACCAAGACCAATCCACCCAGCTGTTTGGAGTATTGTGATGGTCCAAATGGAAGAGGTTTTGCAGGCAAGGGTTGATTTGGCTTCAAAGAAAGACACAATTCTGAAAGTTGACAAAGTGATGTGGTTTTGAGACAGGTATACACCTAGTACAGTAGTTTTAAAAGCCATGGCAACAAGCAAAATGAACTCAGATTTAAACAAAATTCAACTAGCAGGTTAAAATATACACTCTGTTAACAGGGATTTTTGGCGCTAATAGACAAAATGGGTCAACACAGTAACAAAGTACTCACACGCAAAGCAAAACCATTCAAAATGCAATCCGAAATACATGGATTCACAAACAAAATGGTGTGAGTTGGCTTTTGGTGTACATATGTTTACTATGTGAATTGGTGACAAAATACACCCACACATGGTGCGTCAAAACTCAATCCAAAAACAAAACACAATAGGAACTCAAACCATAAACAAAATCACTCACACAGTTTGTGCAATGGATTGTAATCAAGAATGATATCAAGGCATCTAAAACAAGACACAAGATCTGAAACATAAATTTTAAAAATATTGTATTGGGTGCTTATATTTGGCATAAAATCTGGGAAAAAGGGTGGGAATTATTTTGGGTATTCAAAAATAGGCGTTGTAAACCAGAAACAACTAATTAAGAAATAAAAAATCTATAATTGGGATATTGGATGGGAAAAAATATTAATTGAATATCCATAAACAGATAAAAGCAAAAATTAAAATTAGGGAGTAACTTAATTAAAATTTATTTAGTATTTTATTAAATTTTAAAATGGAAGGAACACAACACCAGAGTACCAATGCACCCGTTGTGCGCCGCGGTCACAGTTGCCCCCGCAGGTCAACAAATAGACTCAGTACAACACAAGTGCCTACTCGGGAGGTAGGCGGAAGAGGAGAGTTACATAGTGACACTGCACTGACACAGCCAGTTCAAGGAGCACAAGCTGCTAGGGTGTGGAGCATAAACCCTCAGGTCCCCAAGCTGACCCAGAAGCCCACCAAGGTCACCACTACCAAAATGGTTAGAAACAAGGAGGTAGAACTTACTTCATATGTTTTTGACTCTGTGTAACGGCAAGAGTTGGTCCCGTCAGCCATGCTGGAGAAGGTGAAGCCTGTACTTGATACTAGCTATGAGCCATACATAAGCAATGGCAATCAGGAGGATGACAAGGAGCCTGAGTTCTTTCAAACTGATGAGGGACAACTGGTGCAAAAGAAAGTTGCAGCCTTCTACAACAAGGTGCCTATGCCCTGTGCCTTGCCCAATGCTGATGAGTCAATCCCCACCACTAAAAAGCCCGCTCAGAAGTGCATCCCCAACATCAAACACATCATCCTGCTTAATCTAATGCGTGAATCAGGCAATTACAAGGCAGCTGCAGCCATTGTTGGGGTGGATCCCAAGTACGCCTCAAAGACCTTCAACAAGTTCCTCAACACGGGTCAAGTCCTTGCTGTGGAGAAATCCTTGCACATGTCAGCCATGCTCACAAATGAGCACAAATAGGCAAACCCCCAGCGGATAACCCAAGATTTCCATCTTGAACTGGCAAATATACAGGCCATGGTCAAGTCCGCTTTTGGGGTCAAGGCCTCAATTTCCTTCTATTATCATTTGGTCAAGGGAATGTGATTTTCCTGGAAAAAACTTGGGGTATCCCCATACAATTGGAACAGCCCAACCAATATTGAGACCAGGAGAAAATACGCAGAGGTGTATACTGCCCTAAAAGCCAAGGGGACAGTCAAATTTTACTACATTGACAAATCAGCATTTGCCTTGTCAATGCGCAATGAGTATGGGTATGTCCCCAGAGGCTCTAATGACGGGATGGCTTGGCGTGCTGCAGTCCGCGCCACAGCCTATTTGATGGTGGCTCTCCTTGGTCCAAAGTGGGTTGAGCTCTACCAAATGATATTGGGATCTCATAATAGCCGGACCTTCCTATCATTCCTCCAATTAGTCCAGGAGCACCTGAGGCGCACAAGCCCGGGCTTCACCAACGTAATTGTGCTGGACAATGTTGGTCTCCACAAGGTGGCAGATATTCTTGAAGAATTTCCATCAATTGACACAAGCATTGCAGTGGGCCCCCAGCAATTGGCCACGGCAAATATGCGCCTTCTCTTCCTCCCTGCCTATTTGCCCTTTCTAAATCCCATTGAGGAAGTCTTTGGGTGGCTCAAGCAAGTTGTCAAGCAAGGAACCCCAACTGGGACAGAGGACCTTTTTGATTTGCTGCAGGCCAGGATCCATACCCTCCCAGCTGAGACCGTGGCCAAATTCTATGGCCACGCTGATTTGTTTATCCCCGCGTGCCTTGCAAACCAGCCAATCAATTAAAGGCTTAGCTTGTCTGACTTTTTTATATTCTCTAATTTACGATTCAAGATTTATTAAATATCATTTTATATTTAGATGTTTCTAAGCCCGCAATCACATTCAGCATGACCATCAATGAAGGTTAGTAATTTATTTATAATCATTTTTATTATTGCATCCAAGGGTATACCAAATGCTTGATAATGGATTACGCAAACACATCAATACCATTTTGGGCAAATAAATATAAAAAGCAAACTAAAAAATAAGTGTAAATCATACAAATTAGAAGTAGATTTTATTGACATATATTATATGCTTTTATTAAAACCTTCCCTGGAATTTATTTTGTAAGTAATGTTTGCTAAAATATTATTTTATAAAATTATTAATTATAATAAAAATAATCTAGAGGGTAAATATATTTATTGGTATAGAGAATAAATTAGGAGCACCTATAATGGGTTCAGCGGTATGTACCCACCCCACAATGGAGGTGGTGCACAACCTCCACCACCACACTGTGGACGGTGAATACACCCTGGTTAAAATATTCTTGCCTGCTGGTAAAAGGGAGGATGGTGAGGTGGGAGTGACGCAGCAGCTTCTCAGGCGGGGCCGCAAACCTGTAGATTCCTGCCAGGACCAGGGCGTCCTGGATAACATGGTCAACTGAGTTGTAACCTGGGGGGACTTTTTTCCTGTCAAGAGCAAGTTGAGCCTCGTTGATCCCCATAAGGACCCTGTCCAGGTCCTCCACGCTGGCGCTCATTCCAAAGTAAAACAGGAACCCCAGGTAAACCACCAAGTGAAGCCTTTGCCCATCAAAGGCTTCTGTAAACTCACACAGCTTATTGTATACTGCGCTTATTTTTTTCTTGTGTTTTTTTTTGCCAAAGGTAAGATCCATAGCTTCTGGGACCCCTGACTTGTCCGCACTCCAGGCCAGCCTGAAGTCCGCCAGGAGGATTTTAGTCTTCTTCACGGCTGTTGCATCCGCAATAGCCAGTTTTTCTACCGCACGCCCGAAGTTCTCCAGTGAGTAGGACAGGGTGTGCTCCACCAGGAAGCAGAAGCAAGCAGCCACATGGGCCCAGCCCATCTCTGGTATTCTTGAATGAGAGCGTCACCAGGATTTCCCAAACAAGCTCAATGGAGTTTACACAGTAAACTCCACTGAGGTTAACCAGGTCCAGGCAGACCAGTTGAGCATCCTTGTAGGCAGTAACTGCCCACTTGGATGCCCCCTCTTCATGCGTTAGCCCAGACAATGCCTCCCTGGACATTGGGAATGCACCGTGAATCCTATCTTTGAGCTCCTGCAAGACAGGGGGGACAGGAAAAGCTGCTTTGCCACGTGAGTGGCAAAATTTGAGTAGAATGTGGGGGGAACAAAAGGAACCAGGACCCAACAGAGTTTGCCATCAACTTCTTCTAAAAAAAGGTAAGTATTTATGAATTTTTATTAAATTTATTTTCTTAGGTTACCTTCTTGGGTTTCTTCTTTGCCGGCGGCTTTGGCAGGCTTTGCCATCCTTGGCACAAGCAGCTGTGCGGGCGTCTCAGTGTCCTCCTTGCGGGCCCTCTTGGTGGGTTTGAGATGTGCGTACATCTCAGGGTCGTCTGTCCAGACAGACGGTGCAGAGAGTGCAAAGGACTTGAACTGGAACCCTTAACCACTGTTTTTTGAATATTAAGTAGGCGCTCTATTGTCTTCTCAGGTGTGTCCAGTATTTTGGTCATGAGTGACTTGGTGGACACCTTTTTGATTTTGTCCCCTTCAAGGACGGCAGACTTCACCTTTTCCTTGACCTTGTGGTCAATTTCTTTGATTTTGGCAATTGCCAAGTCAAGGTCTCTTAGAAGTTTTTCCAATTCACTCATTGATTTTTTACTAACCTTTTCATATGTTTTTATAGCTCTTGCCCCAATAAATTCTGTATTATTTTGATACAATTGCCTCTTTGTTTTCCCATTTACTACATTATCCCATCTTTTTACCCATTTTGTATATGTTTTACATACATCTCAATATGTGTCATTTGCTTTGTGTGGCATTGTTTCCCTGGTTACCATATTATTTTTGGCGCTTGACACAGCCCCTTATGAAAAGATTAACAACAACTTAGTGATCAGCTAAATTTGAATTAGAAAATTATAGTGTTAACTGTTTTTAGATAAAGTTGTTACTGATCCAAATTAAAAACCTTAATGATAAACTTTAAGCCAATCAGGAGCTGAGTGATAAAGTGATTGTTGTGACATAAAGGGTCATTTGAAAATTCTTTGATGCATGTGAGCTAATTAATATGATTGGCTGGATGTTTTGCCATTGTACACCATTGTCACTGTGGCAAGTTGTTGATGGACTAGTGCCCAATCAGCCGCTGAGTTAACACTAGTCCATCATCAACTTGCCACAGCGGCAATGGCGTACAATGGCAAAACATCCAGCCAATCATATTAATTAGCTCACATGCATCAAAGAATTATTGAATGACCCTTTATGTCACAAAAATCACTTTATCACTTGGCTCCTGATTGGCTTAAAGTTTATCATTAAGGTTTTGAATTTAGATCAGTAACAACTTTATCTAAAAACAGTTAACACTATAATTTTCTAATTCAAATTTAGCTGATCACCAAATTGTTGTTAATGTTTTCACAAGGGGCTGTAGTTTGGTGCTAAAAATAACTGTGTTCAGGATCTAGATACACACCATAGTAAATATATGATTTTATAGAAATAAGCTGAACATAAATAATAAAACCAACTATTAACAAAGAGAACATGAACAATTGAAATTCAAAATAAAGATATCATAAATATAAAATGTTTGGTGACAGGTGGTTTATTGAGATGGGGGGAGTGATGCCTAGGAGGCAGAATAACGCGGGAAGGAAAAATAGAGGCAGTGCTGGCCTGAGGGGTCTGGGATTAGGTGGGTTGGGCTTGCGGGTTAGTGGTGTTGGTGGTGGGGGTAGAGGCATGAGGATTTTGCGTGATGGCCACCATACACCATTTGTTGTACTCCTCATTGATCATTGGCTGGATGGGCTGGTAAGTGGCAGTTGCCCGAGGTGGAAGGCACTTATTCTTACGTGATTGGCTGCCCATGTTCACATGGAAAACCATTTGCGCAAACAAGTCAGCCATCATTTGGCAACCAAAGAGAAAATTGTGATCAAGGACCCCAAGATAGAGGTTGTTGAAAGCCTGAGGGCGGCGCTCCTGTAGTGTGGACCCCATGTTAAAGAAGACAACATCTCCCAGATGGACGTTGGCATGGCCAGCAGGGTAGACTGAGGCCTGGTGCCCACGTCCCTGGATGGCCTCAAGGGCAGTGGAGCTTCCCTTCATCTGGTGGCTCAAGAAAACCCGGTATTTGGAATTCAAGCCATCCCAGGAGTTGAGCAATCCACCAAAAATGTGGTTGTAAGAGTACCCATCAACAAAATCAGGGTTTGTCTAATAATAGACAAAACCCTTGGCCAACACAGCCAGAAATGCACCAATAAACATCCCCTTCTTGACCTTCTTCCTTCCTTTTTGAGTGGCAGCTCTTCCTTGCTCACCAAAGTCATCAAAAGCTAACAATAGCTTGTAGTAGGAGATGAAAATGACATCATCTGACAGACTAGTCAAGCAACAGACCAGGGTGGATTCAATGGCAGGATCATACGGGGAATCCTCAGCGCCATCTCATTGGTTGCCGGAAAAATTGGTAAGAACCCATACAGAAGTCACCTTCCCGTACATCCAGAGCTGCACCATGCACTGACACCCAAATGCCATGGTGAGCAAGTTGCTTCTGGACCTGGGTCAAGGGAAGCTTGGGGTCCCGCTGGAGGAGGTCAAGCATTATTGGGTATGCCTCAGTTATCTGGGACTCTTGGGCCTTCTTGGGCTTCTTGGCCGCCCCAATCCAATCCCCCTGTTCATCATGCTGTTGAATTCCCGCATGACAGTAGCTTGGGTAAATTGCAACTGGGCGGCAATCTGTTCCCAGGACAGACCCTGTAGATTCAGTGCCACAATTTCCTGAAGAATTTGGGCAGTGATGATTTGTTGCTTGGGGCGCTGGGCTGGGGGAGCTGAAGCCTGATTGGATATAGGGGGTGAAGGTTGGCTGATGGCAGGAAGTTGTTCCAAATCAAGGTTGCCATCCTGATTGGTTGGTTGGTGGGCAGCTTGTGCAGGGGTGGATGTAGGAGCAGGGGCAGCACTAGACGCAAAGTGACTCTCAAACAAGTCAAAGCCATATGGGCCGGGGGACAGTAACAGGTCAGCTTCCTCATTACTTGCCTCAAAGGCTTGGGTGTAAGCAGGTGCCTCCACGTTCTGAGCCTTGCCTTTATTGAAGCTGGCTTGGCTGCTGCTGTCTTGGCTGCTGGCGCGGTTGAAAATGTTGCTATTGAAAACCATATTGAAACAAAACCTAGGATAAAATCACTAAAAGTAGAAATTTTAAAAATTAATGATTTATTTTTATTGTAATCACCATTCCATATTTGGACAGTTCTCAAAACCATTCCATACAAATCTGGAGCCATGAAAATGAATAAAATGCCTCTGTTCCTAAATTGGATAGCTGTTGATTGGCTGTTATACTGTTATTTTTCTATTTTAGGCTGCTCATACTACACATATTGTGTGAGTTCATTTTGTTTTGTGTTTGTGTAATCTTGCTTCTAGAGTACTCAGATTTTGTTTCATTTTGGTCCTTCTGTTGGTGTCTCATATGAATCCTGATTGGATTATAATATACTCTGGAATAGCATCCATCCATTTCAGTTGTTGTGTCAGTTCATTTTGTTTGTGGTTTGAACTACACCGCTTGATGTTTGATATAATTTTGTATAATGGGCAAGTAAAATTTTGTTTTTGGTTTGACATTTCATTTATTAACCAACAATATTTAAATTATTTGAATCCTGAATCTTGCGCAACTTGGATTTTGTTTAAATCTAAGTTCATTTTTCTTGTTGCCATAGCTTTTAAAACTACTGTAGGAAACATTGGCTACTAGGGAAAGTAATTCCTAGCTAGTAGGTAGCAAAGGACTACTAGAGGCAAATGATGAACCAGCCCAGCAGGGAACTTTGGCTGCTAGGGGCTGGTTAGTTGTTCTCACCCAGCAGGGAATGATGGCTGCTAGGGGTAGGGAGTGGACTACCCTGGTTGGTAATTTGAGCTACTAGGGCTATAAGTTTTGGACCCCTGGTAGGTAGCACAGGCTGCCAGGGAAGGGAGGAGATAATATAGCTCTATGTGCCCTTGTGCGCTTACAAGAGGTCTGTGAGCAAGAAATTTACCTAAAAGACTGGTAGGGTGTTCTTGTCTATGTTTTCTTGGGGGCTTTAGGGAGGTCCTAAAGCTATCATTGGGGGCATGGATATGATCAGGGGTGTTATCAGGGTGGTTGCTTGGGGAAGCAGCTGCAGAACCTGGTTGTTGCGGTAGGTTCCATAATGCCAGGTATTGTCCATCCAAGTAAGAAGGCTCGGAAGGCCGGGAAACCTGTATCAAAATTGACCAAGTTAACAGATTTAAACCAAACAGTTGATAAAAAATGGGTCACAGCTGCTCCATTCTGTCAGCTGAAACCAGCTTCCCCTTGCAAACTGACGTTGATAAATTGGCGTAATATGAGGGTCACCCAATATAAGCTCATTAATCAGCATGGTTGTCAGAAACTGGTCACGCAAGGGTTCTTTGCAACCTGGACTAGATACTTACTTGAAGATGCTGAAGAAATAGGAGATCAAGACTCAGGTGGTATTGCTTGGTCAATTTTTCTGGTATATATTGAATAATTTTCCCTGTTTTAACTCTAAGAGTTGAATCCTTCTAAATTTACTCAATAAAAATCAATTATCCCAAGTTCCAATTTTAAATTTTAAAAATGAATCCTGTGCTTGAGTTGTTGCAGTATATCCTGTACAATCTGATTCTGAACAGAATCATTCCAGGAAGATGGGGCCCAGCATCTGGAACTTTGTTGTCAGCACCACAAAATGTTAATTTCATGCCAGTTGATTTTGTAGCTCCTCCCCCATTCTGGAAAATGAAAATTGTGTCACTTCTCAATGCCCAGAATTCTAAGATGAAGATGCATTGAAGCTTTCCCAGGTCATTTATCTTGGTTTACCCTGGTTAGGACTGATTGTTCTGCTTAATACTGGAGTTACAATTGGAAATTTCACAAAAAAATACTTGAAGCTGTGTTGGTGGTTAATCATCAATTCTATGTGGATTTGGGTAGTAATTCCCCATCATTTAGAAACAGCTTCATATTATCCAGTGATTTCCGTCACACTGGTATGATCAGGCCTCTGTGAAGTAAAGCTGATTACTTTGTGACTGAAAGCTCAGACTTAATCACCTGAGTGAGTAAAAAAACATCATAGACTTTATTGTTCTATGGTTGGATGGCCTAAGTGAATTGCCACTTGTAAGGTCCCAGTCAAATGCCAGTTTAATATAGACTCATGCCTGGGTCTACAGGTTCTGGTAACAGGGGCTGACAATGGAACCACAGTGATTCATAGAGTGGGATCAGCAGTGAATACTAGTAAGAGGGACTGTATGATCACAGTGAAGACTAGTTAAGGGACTGGAAAATCATGGTGAAGATTGGAAACAGGATGGTTCATAGGGGAGTTGGAATCTAGCTGGTTCAGAGTGTGGACTAGCTGATGGCCAGAAAAAGTCTGGTTATGGACTGAAAAGGACTGACTGATGGACTAGCTGATGGATGAGGAGGAACTAGCTGAAAGAACAGAATATCATGGTAAAGGACTAGCTGAGGAACAGGAAATTGACTGAGAAGGACTAACTGGAATGAATACAGGAGCTAGGATACTTGTTTTGGACTTTTGAAAGAGAAAAGAATAGGAAAGAAGTAGTAAAAGAATTAATTAAGGCTGTCAAAAGATATGAAAAAAGATTAAATTAATTATCATATAATTAAGAGAAAAGGAAGAAAAAATATTTTTAAGTGTTTAAACTGTGAATTGATAAAGTTTTAATTGAGTGGAAAGAAGCCAGAAAGAGGCCAGAAACAGGACAGGGAAACTGTGAAGGCACATAAGCAAATTTTGCCAAGAATGACTAGGAGAGGCAAAAAGGTAAGCAACAGGCGAGTTCAAAGTGCTAAAATGTTTGGAAAGTGTGGAGAGTCTTGAAGAAATGATGAAGAATCAAGGGTTTGAAAATTCCACAAGTAAAACATAGGCAAATGCGCTTGAGTTTTTCTGGAGAAATGTGATGGGAATTACGGCAAAGCTGTTCAAAATGTGGAGAAGTTGTTTGTCCAGAGCAAGACAGCACCAGGTTTAACCATAGTCAAGAGCAAGTCATTTGGGTGAACTGTTTATTAAAATCATTGAATCCAAGAGTCTGATTGACTGCAGGTCACAGCCTGTTTGATCAGAGTTTTGAGGGCTTTAACTGAAGAGTTAAAGCCTAAAAATGAGGAAATAAAGTAGAAAACCAGTGTTTTTATTGGCTGAAGTAAGTTAACAAGTTTAATATATTGTAGAGAAGAAGAAACTGGATATTTTAAGCTTTGAAAAATAAGATTTCTGAGAGAGATTTTGGACTGAAACAAGGAGCTATAAAAGGGGAAGCTATCTGAAGCTTTTCAGGGACTGATACAGGTGGACTACAAAGGCCACAAGGACTACACAGAGAACTAAAGACCAAGACAAAGGTACAGAAGCCCAAGATACATGTGCATAAGCCCAAGACAAAGGAGCTGAAGCTGGAGATAAAGAGTTAGAGCTGGACTGGAGTGCAGGAGCCCAAGACCAAAGAGAAGGATTCCAAGTCCAAGTACAAGTACAAGTACAAGGAGTCCAAGATATTATTGGAGGGCTCCAAGGTATTGGCAAATCCCTATTGTTTCCTAGACCCCAGGTAATATATCAGAAGGTTTCTAATAGGATCTTCCTTCTGAATGTAAATAAAAGCCTATTTCAACCCCTGCTCAAAGTTCTAATTAGTACAGATAACCCCCATGAGTGAATTGCCCCACTATTTTTACCCTGGCCAAGGAAAAGAGGATACCTATTGTTAAAGTTTTAGAAGGTTTACCACTATTAAAACCTCCAAGGAAGAGTGGGAGAAGTGAACTAGACACCTTAAAATGACAGATAGGGAACAGGAGTTCATTGGGAATGAGTTTAATAGGTTGCTGAAAGACTGGTACAGGCCTAAAGAGGGTCTAGCACCAGCTGAAGTACAAGTGCATGGTGGGGATGCCTGAATAGTAATAAGAAAAGTATTGGAAGAGTTTGCATTAATGAAGCCTCAGTATAAACTTCTAGCTAGCCAACACCCTCTACTAGGAAATGAAAACTCCTACAAGCCAGTCTTTGGCTATGACCCAGGACAAAATTTGGGGACTGGCAACCAGGAACCCCACAGTGACTAAAGAGTTGGAGTTGTGGGTGCCAACTTCAGCAGTGCGGCCTGTTTGCTGTTCAGCAGTATCCAATTGATGACCTTGGTTAGTCAACACAGTTGATAGTTAAGCTAGGCAATAAGTCAGAGATGGGCCTACCAACAGACAAGGGGAGAATCAATCATTGGCAGAGTCAATCAATTTGGTCATTTCCTGAAAGTCTGTTTCTAGGGCATCATGATCCTGCTTCATATTTCAAGTCTGTTGGTCAGAGCAATCAGATCTCTAGTGCAATGGATATGGGGCTGTTCAGGCATTCCTGGGCAACATATTTCATCTTTGGAGGGTCCTGGCAAACTAGTGTACTCTGTGACGGCTGCTTGTAGCTCCAAGATTTCTTGTTGGAGTGCAGCCACTTGGGTTGTAAGTACGGCTACCTGGGGATCAAGTTGAGGTGCAGCCTCTGAAGGAGTTTGGATTTTGTGTGGTAGCACACAGTTAATTAATAGTGCCCCACAATTCTTGTTATTGTCTCACCATATCTCCAGAAGAGTTATCACCATCAGGAGATTGACTCAATTCATTCACGTGGGTTTGCAATCCTTGGATAATGGTAATTGCAGCCTCTTTTTTCCGTACTAACTCATCCTGCATTTCCTGAATACTTTTTGAGGCAACCTCAGCCAAGCATTGTAGTTGCTCAGCAGTATGGAACAGAATTCATTGAGTTGTACCACTAACCGCTTGAAGTCAGTGAAGTGATGTTAAGGCCAGAGTCAACCTGTGCCTACCAGGGTTGTTGTAGCTGGTGGAACTCCTGAAGGGGTTCACAAATGTGGTCAGGGACAGAAGAGAGCAGGTGTTTAATAGATTTGGTCAATCAAACTTGGGAAGTGATGGAATTCCTCTGGTTATTGAATACAAGGAGCAACTATCATCTCATAATATTCTATAGACTTGAAGTGGGCTTGAAAATTAGGGATGGCTTCTTTGCGGGCTAGCCCAAGGGCCGCTGACGTGATTTAATCTAGGTCAGGGGTACCTAGCGGGTAGGCAACAAGACAGGGGTCATTAGCCAGGCTTAGAGCAGTAGGAGTGATAGGCGGGTTGGCAATGTCTCTTCCATTGGAGGGCTGGGAAATCCAGGCAAAGACAGGCACTGAATTGGTGGAGATGAGGGACCATAGAAAGTTGTTTCAAAGGGAGTAACCAAGGGGCTTACAGCCCCTGTAGTGAGCACCATTTTTGTCATGTACTTGGGTGTGGCTAAGGGACATAACAGGAAATCCTAAAGGTAGTATTGGGTTTGTATAGTAGTTTTCAAACCTGTTGAGATAAACATATATTAGTCAGTTTAGAGCCCATGGACTCAGTCTAAAAATAAAATCAAAGTGGGTCTAAATCTATTGTAATTTAATATAAATTCCTTAATATTTGATTTTGTTTTTCAACTGATTTCATGCGCTCTAAACCAACTAATATATGTTTATCTCAACAGGCTTGAAAGCTACTGTACTAAGCCAAGGATTAACCTTCAGGGATGAATAAGGAATTTAACTTAAGGCCCTGGGAATGATAATTATCAGAAATCTCCTCTAGACTAGACTAGGGAGATGGTGCCAAAGTACAAAGATAAACACAAAGAAAGAGTGTAAACAGAACTTAATTTTATTGGATGAATCATTTAGATTCTTATAGGGCAATTTTCTACCATAAAACAGTAGAAGAACAGTTAAATCACTGGCCACTCTCATAAGTGGGTCAAGGATCACTTAGTTTACCAGTTGGAATGTAAATGAGTCCTTCACCCAATTTGGAGTGAGCCCCATTTTTTAGGGAGAAAGAGAACTGAAGGAGTTCACATATTAAAATGTGATCCCATCAAAGGCAAAATTGATAAGGCTTGAATAGCAGGATTCACAACAATGAAGACCTAGCTGGTATCCAGACCGTAGGAGTTTGATGCCAGGGTTACATTGTAGCAGCAGCAGCATGGTAGGATAAGCCTATGCAACCATGATGTCTTTTTACAATGTACATGCTCCACTTTGAGATTGTTTCATTTTGTTGTGATCTGAGGCGCAGCACAGTGTCACATTGGGAAATCCTAACCTTAGGATTGGATTTGTAATAAGTCTTGTTTAGAATGTCAGGAAAGGCTATACAATTAGCTTTTGGCCCTGAATGAATAATATCTGCTAGACGTGGCTAGAGAGGCGCCAAAGTATGTGGAGACATAAAGACAAAAATGTGATTAGAACTTAATTTTATTGGAAAATAGAGAATGAAATATATAGTGGTTTATGATACCACAAAAAATACCAGGACGGTAGGATCACTTGCCACAAGCATGAGTGGGGCAAGTGAGTTGCGCAGGATCAGGAAACTGAACAATTGTATTCCCCAATTTAGAGCCAGCCTCATTT
>QTSX02006692.1:0-76083 GCA_014839935.2 Entomophthora muscae | reverse complement strand
ACTTGTTTCTCATGGAGGATGCAAAGGAGGACTTGTCAATGGTAGAATTTTATGGTCCTTCTCCTTGATAGCAGTGGGAGCATCTCTGCATGTTTTTGCGGTAGACAACATTATCAGGGCTGTTTAGTTATGGGAGAAGCTCAAAGTTTTTCTATGAAAAGTTTAATTTTCACCGCTCTGTAGCAAGTGGAAACTAAAGCCTTGATCCCAAAAGTGGACTCAATCATCGACTGAATATTTTCCAGTTCAAGATGGCAGTTTCTGTTGATCTCTGCTTTATTGTCCACAGGTATTACTTAACCAATAGGATTGGTTTGCACTTGAATTTCTCTGAAAGGAGGCATCACCCGTTTCAGGTAGGTTTTGGAGCCTATGGGCAATTTTTCTGAGATCTGACAATGGCTGCAGCCTTTCTGAAGTCTGGTGTCTCATCCGTGGGTCTCTTGAGGTCTTGTGGATGGTTTCAGGGATGATGTGGTCCTTTGTCTTTTTGGCAGTAGGTATTGACTCATTGTGTGGCCATGACACAGGGCATAGGCACATGACCATAGAATGCAGCAACCTTTTTAGCACCTTCTGCCCACCAGTGGTTTGGAAAGTACTTGGGCTTCTCAACATCCTTCTTGGTTACTGTCACTCAGCTAGGGCTTGTAGCTAGTGTCAAGTACTGGTTTAACTTTCTCCAGAATGGTAGCTGGAACACTGCCACAGCAGTATACAGGGTCGTACACCAAGGACACCCTCAGTAGTGACATCATTTACCGTTTTGGTGGTGATAACCTTGTGAATTTTCTGGTCAGCTTCTGTTGGGGATGTCCCCCTTGGGGTTTGGCAGGAAGGTCTCTTGTTGGGGAAGACAACAGTCCAATAGAAAAGGACAGAATACTAAGAATAAGGTATTGTTTATTATAGAACATTGTGATTAATATAATATATGAGGAGCACCATGAGGCCACAAGGGGGTGGCACAGTGGGAAGTTCCATGTAAGGTTTGGAGCCGAGGAATAACTTGTGCAGAGATCAGCAGGTCAAATTGGTAGCGCTCCTAATTAGGATGAAGTACCCACCATTTGACCTTACCACCAGATTAATCCATAACGTTAGACACGTCAAGGGGCAACTCATCAAACGCCCTCATTGTATTGTAAGATATGTTAGCAGGCGAGGCTGGAAACTCGGTTGCAACATTTTGGCGCCGGGAGCTGGGGAAGCTCCATGCTGAATTGTTACATTGAGATGAATGGGGTCAGGTGACTTCTTCCCATTGTAGGTTGGTTCTCATAGGTTGAGAATTATTGGTGATCTTTTAGGTAAAGATCTAGGTTTGGATGACTCAAATGTAATAGACCATGTGATATGAATCATAGGTTGGTTCAGGAACCAGAGGGGTTTTCAGCCAAATATGCCCTGAATGGTATATAAGCAAAAACAGCTAAATTTCAATAAACATATATTGTTGATTTCAGCGCTTTCCCCTTAAACTACTTTTTTAATTATCATATATTCTTTACTATCATTTGAAAGAGCAAAATTTGGGGTGCTTTATGTAGAAACTACTGCTGCTAGGAAGAAAATCCTACCAGTTTACTTGAGGAGGCTTGGGCGAGTTTGGAGGTCTCTAAGATAGTACCTGAGGAATCTTTGGTAGAAGTGAAAGCAGCTTTTGAAGAACTATATTCCAACTATTTTGCCAAAGAGGGAACCCCTGCACAAGGAAATTGAGTTTATGCATGGGACTTCTGGAACTTTCTGTTAGGATTTGATGAAATTTTACAACAGGTGAAGGACAGAGCTAATTTTGAAGTTGAGGCGTTAAGAAATAGGGAGGAAAAGAGTGTCAAAATTATGGCTTGTTGGTGAGATGACAATAAAGTGTTGTCTCACAAAATTGCCTCCCTGGAGGCAAAGCTACTCAAGGCTTTGTCACAGAAAGGTAACGGTAATAAGAGTCAATGGCAAGATAACAGCAAGTTGGACTGGTTGGACCTGGATCTGTCATACTACCAAGCAATACAAAGGTGCTTTATTTCTCAAAGGTGTCAAAACCTCTGATCCAAGCTGCAGAGAATAGTATGAATACAGCAAGATATCCTTTGAGATCACATAAGCCGCTTAAGGGTATAAATACCTAACATTTTTATTATCAATAAGTTCATCATTACTCTGCTCTAAGTAAAGTACTTCTGAGTGTGATTCTTTTGGATTTTAAGTGATCTAACCTCAATTTAAAAGATATTCACCAACACCAAATCCCAGTCTAGTAGATTTTGTGTTTAGGTGGCAGCCACTGTTTTAACATTAGCAAGCGATGGCAGTTGCCTTCTCCAGCTTTTCCAACAACTCAGTTCTTTTGAAGAGCTGGCTCAATATCTGTTGAAGTTATCTTCTTCTTGCTACACCGTGTGAGAATCTGACAAGTGTATAATCTTTCTCCCCTCCAATTGGGGATTAGAGATCCTTACATATACTTACCTCCTCTCACCCTTCTGATAGAACAATCAAGGACTAGCCAGCCATACCTGCTACCCCATAGCTGTATGTTATAGAATACTACTACTGCTATGAGTTAACTGTACTGTGGGATTTAATATAGGTGCTCTACCCAACTTCAGTACTGATATGGGTTGATAAGTTGGTGGGTTAGAGCAGTGTCTGAGTTGCTGATATACCTAGATAGTGTTCTTTGGGTGAGACCATGCTCCTGTGTATATCCTCCAGTTTTGTGCTTTTTATTTCAGGCTGATAGGGGTATGGATCTCCATGTGTGCTGCCAGCTACTCTCAAAAGGCCTGCTGGATCCTATGTGAAAGGATCCCCCTGAATTGGGCTTGGAAGCTTTGAAGAAGATCTCTGCAGTGGGCCCAGGGGTTTTGGCAATGGCTGGTGGGTTAGCAAAAGATGGGGGGTGGAAGGGTTGGTGCTGGGAGAGTTGCCCAAGCATATGGAGGTCATAATGGAGCTAACACCATCTAAATCATACCTGCTCCTTAAAATTTAGGTCAGCAGAAATCTTGGTGAGGGACCAAAGTTGGTTCAAAAATGACCGCGCAGAGCCACTAAACCAAACATCACACTGTGCCACTTGGTAAGATCTTCAGGCCCCGCCCAGCTAGAGTCGGGGCTGGCGCCAAAGCTGCCACAGTTTGTGGTGTGGTCAAGCTTCCCCTGTCACAATCTGGTTTGTGGCTTTAGCTGCCGATCACAGATCCCTTCATGACCTTTCAAGCCACCCCCTGCTATGCAGACTTGTTTTGGGGCTTTAGGGGTCAGTCATTGCGGTAGCTGCCACACCTGTGACCAGTTCTGAAAGATCCACGCCAAGTCTGCATGAGCTGTGGTTGACTAAGCCTGATCCTATCTTGTTTTGTGATGTATCTGTTCATAAGTATGTAGGCTGTGTGAGAGAGGGGATAGCCTAACAAAGTCTGGCTCCCATCCTGGTGCAATTATCCACCAGGATGCCATTCATTGCAGGACTGGGATGGTCGCTCTATGAGGCCTCCAGAGAGAGGTAGCCAGGACAAGGGTGAGAGAATAGGTGTTTAAAACCATAACCAAGTTACCTTCCAACAACCACAAAGAAAGTCCTGAGTGGGGTGGAAGTCCAGATTTTTAGGGAGTCCTGCAAAGATGGTAGGGAGAGGTTAGAAACCGACATAAGTTTTTACCTGTATGGCTTGTGAAGGGATTTCTCACTGCCCGGCTCCTGGAAAGATGGAAGATTCTTGGGATCGAGACCTTCCAGGCTGGCTTGGGAAAGGTGTTTGGAATGGTGGGAACCGGGACGGGATGGGGATTCAGGAGCAGGCCAGGATCGGGTACAGAGTGTAGTGCAGCCAAGGAGAGCCAATCCCGAATTTCTGGGGATACAGCCCATAGCAAGAGGGAAATCGGTACCACAGCCACCATAAATGGCTTCAAGAAAGTAGACAACACTCTGAAAAGACAGATCACAGGGACTGAGGGGCTTGAGTGGTTGTGGGAATTTGAATTGGAGTTTTTGGAGGACAAAGTCCAGGGTCTTCTTCTTTCTGAGGATTTGAATAGGATGAAGATCTGATTGGGTTGGATCAGATCCCAACAAAAGCACGTACAGGCGGACCAAAGGAAGACATGAGTTGGGGAAGGCGGCCGGAGAATAGTCTTTATCACTAAATTAAACCCACAGAACACAAAGTAAACTTGCAAGATCAGGAGCTTTATTTAACAAGTCAGAGTTGGCAAGCTTGGGACCTGCCGGCCCTGGCTCATTATATGCATGGGAGGGGGTGATGGTACCAGGGGCGTTTTAGGAGGGGTCCAGTTAGATGTGTCAACCTAATCTACCCATAGTCCATACCCAAGAAATTGGAGCGTTTCATGTACGGTGCTAGCTGGATCTTCGGATATGGTAGAGCAGATAACGAGTGACATGTGCCCCGATAATTAAGAAGAAATTTGTCGATCCATGGTGGGGTATTCGGATCATGACAATACCTGATGGGTGGCCACGTTGACCAAACGGGTTCTCGGGAGCGGTATATCTTGACGTCTTTGGGTATAATTGCGATATCCCATGTAGCTTCGATGTGGTTAAATGTATGCCAGTTGGTTTGGGTTCTGTTGGGATGGTTTGTTTAACGGTAAGTTTAAGCAAATGTTGGGCATTCAAGTTTATATTTGCTGTGGGGTTAAGAAAGATCAAGTGTGGGATGGGGTTTGAAAGGTTGAGAGATTGTTTAATCAAGTATGGGGTGAATTTCTTTAAGAGGGTGCAAGTTGGTTTGGGCGAGAAAAGATGGCGTAAAGCTAAGCATGGGATCGGTTAATTTAAAGGGATGTGATTGATTGGGGTTTTGTTAGAATTAAAAAGTAGGATTTAAGATTAGGTAAATATGAAGAAATTTAGTTGAAAAATAATAGAAAACTTCAAGGCAGTTTATTGTTTATTACCTCTGGTGAATCAAAGCGATACCAAAGTTCACACGGGAAACGGGCAAAGTGTTTTCAGAGTCAGGGGACCGGTTAAATTCAGCTCCCAGGGGGGTTGGTATGTAATCTGGACTTGTAAAGGGAAGTAGTTTAGAGGGGATGGTGAAAAGTACAAATAGATTTTGAGGGTTAGATTAGGAAATGACGCAATCGTTTTTCTTCTTATCTTTGGATGTGCGTGACTGTTGCCTCATGGAGCCATAGAGTGATCGCGATAGGGCGGGGGCGACATCGGACTGAGCTAGCCGCTCCTTGGCCTTGAGGAAGCCGTGGGCGGATGCCTTCTTGTACCATTCTAGGGCCTCGTTGAGGTTGGGTTCGATGCCCACCCCCATCTCGTAGTATTGCCCCATGGCGTATTCGGCCTTTCCGAGGCCGTGGGCAGATGCCTTGGAGCACCACTGGAAGGCGAGGGTGTCAGATTGGTCAAGGATGCCAGGGGCTCCAGTAAGGTACCAGCCACTCAGGGCCACTTGGGACTCGGGATGGCCCCCCTGTGCCGCCCGTTTGTAGTATTCGATGGATAGCCGAGGGTCGACGGGGAATTCAAACTCACCAAACTCGTAGCAGTAGCCAAGCTTAAACATGGCGGGCAAGTAGTTGAGCTCGGCTGCCTTGATGAGATACTCGCGGCCCTCCACTTCATCGCGGATGCCCACGTCCTCCTCGTACAGCCCAAACAGGATGAGAGCCCAGATGTAGGCCCCCTGGGGGCAGTAGGCATTGGCCTCGGCTGCTGAGCGTCGTAAATAAAACTGGGCATTCTTGTGGTTGACGCCCAGCTTCAGCTCCCCGTAGACATAGGCCACTCCTAATCGCTGCGGGGTTAGTTGTGAACAAAGGGTTGGCTTACGTAGTTGGCGGAGGGATCAGCGAGAGCAGCTGCCTTCTTGTAGTAGGCAACGGCACGGGTGTAGTCCTTCTTCCTTTCGTAGTGGAAGGCAACCTTGTCCATGGCAGGCGCGAACCCCAGCTTGGCGGCACTGAGAAAGAGCGAGTTGGCACGGGATTCGTTTGGGGAGCAGCCATACAGGCCCTTCTCGTGCCAGGTGCCAACAATGTAGACTGCCTCGGGGTTGTTCAGCTTTTGAAGGCGGCGGATCCAAAAGATGCCCTCCTTCTCAAGCTTGGCAGCGCCATTGACGTCGTAGGTGAAGGACTCCTTGTTCAGCAGGTTGTAGGCGGATTCCAGTAGGAATTTACCAAACTCCAGCTGGACTTTGGGGTCGTTGGTCTTGCGGGCATTTTGGCGGTATGCATCCATGACGGAGTCGTTGTTGGAGAGGGAGTAGGAGAGGCGGCCGAGGTTGCGGGGGAGGGTGACGGAGTTCCTGGAGGGTTTGGTCTTTAGCTGCTGGGGATCAGCAAATAGAATTGATAGCCGTGCGTCTGCAGAGCCAAGCGAGTCAAGGAAGAGGTGGGAGTTCCTGAGTTCGCTAAGGGAGCGGGGGCGGGATTTGCGGTGGAGTGGGTTGATTTCGGTGTCAGAGTGGGAGGTTAGGTTCCGTGCACTGCTGTTTCTAGTGCTGTAGAATTGGGTTGGGCTGATGCAAGGGGAGACGGAGTCGGTCTCTGAGATGTAGTCTCCAATGGGCGATATCACTTCTACGGCTACTGTCGGAGGCATAACAATTCAAGGTGAGTTTGTACAATCTTTGGTACATATACTTACCACCGGCTGTGTTCCCTTTCAAGCTCCTACCAGGAAGGGGCATCGACCCCATCTTCAAGAACTACCGCTCAGCCCCTGTCCCCTCTCTGCCAATCACAGCCGCTCTCCTCTGCTCGCCCCGATCCTACCCCCCCATCTCTGCATCCAATCAAAATTAGTAACCAACAATATTTACTACTGCAATCTCATTGCACTTCATTAAAATTCCCACCAATCATCTCCCATCCCTGCCCAATATTGACCAATGTTTAATTACCCGCAGCGCTCCTTGGCTGCTGGTTTCGACTGAGGTTCTACCAATCACACCCCAAGACAGATGAATCCCCCACCAAATTAAATAGGCTTACCGCAAGTGCTGATTATACACCGCCAAATTAATTCCACACAGGACTCATCAGCCAAGCTGGTCACTGCACTATTCTCCACAAACCTGTACTTGCTTGTACTGTTGAAAGCTCTCCACATTATGATCCATAACGTCTGAGCTATTTTTATAATTCAATGTTGCACAACTTAGCAGCCCTCAACTGACGCTGGTTGCTTCGATATAACATCTCGCTAAATCCACATGTCCGTTTTTGGATTGAAAATCGAATATAGGCATCCCTCAAAGGCCGGATTCGGCGATAAGCAGAATTCAATGCAGCATGTAGAATATCAGCCAAGGCGCTCTACACGTGATCCTGAATAATAAACCTTCTCCTGAAAAGTAAAAGTGATCGTCACCCTTAGACAGGATCCACCGAAGCAACTCAAGCGTAACAGATCACCGATACCACACAGCTGAGACGAGCAAATGAAACCCCGTCTAAAATTGTCATCCCTGCAATGGAGGCTGGGGAGAAGTATTTTTAGATTCTCAAAGCAAACCCAACGGAAACTTTTAATATCAAGATTAATTTCCCTTGTCTCACCAAATACAGGCAAAAATTACTCAGAAATGAAATACATGGCCTTAAACCACGCCCTTTTTATTTTTACATTGTGTTCATATTTAATCTACGTCATCCCAAACAGCGTTCGATAATTCCTACGCCGGACTGGATGACGTCATGAAGTGTTTACTCACCACCATCCCGATACTAGAACTAATCAACCCCCGTCAATAAAATATATTTGGGATTCGTGCTCCCAAACTTTGATTTTTCCTCAAGTGAATATAATTTCCGATTAGGCTAATGGCGTAATAAAATTCACCCAAAGTGATATTACACCACCAAAACATTTGGCCATTCCATATTATTAATTAGCCAAATTTAGGCGTCTTTCTCGATGTAACTACTATCCATGTTTAATCTATCATCCTTCAAGGTTTCAAGCCGTGTGGGGTTGGAGCCCGGAAATACATATTAACAAAGCAATTTCTCCATTGGATTCATGACTCTTTTTTCTCCTATAAACCAAAGTTTCCTGCCATCTTCCCAGTGTGCGAATTTAAGGCTCAGCCATTTTTAGGGCACGAAAAAAATTTGTTTATATTTAGTTTTATATATTCTACACTACAAAACGATGCCTCCCCATTTCTAACTTACCAGTAATGATTAATCTATGATTGGTTGGGATTTAATGTTAGCCAAGCCCTGGTAGGTTTAAAAAGTCAACCCCATCTAGGGATACTTCGGCTCTAGTCCGCTACTAGGGCTGCGTCGTCCCACCCCCGGACAAAGATCTTCTTTTTTCCGGCATTCTGGAAGATCGGATTTAAAATCAGCTTCAAATAGAAAATATATTACCTTCCACATTTTCAGAAACCTCGGACAGAATCCGGGTTTTGTCCGGGGGTAGGACGACGCAGCCCTACCCTAACCCTAACCCCATCCCAGCTTTTGTGGCTCGTCTGAACAAGACGATCCATGGCAAATCCTTAGCATAACCTCAAAGTTCACCACGAACAAGATCTACCGGATCGATTAGGAAGGTTAACCGTTTTCTTTATCCCATGCACGAAGTACCCTGCCTACATATTCTGGCCGGCATAAAGGTTCCCTGCCAGCAAATTCCAACATCCAACCCTGCATCACATACTATGTACCTATACCCAAGCTTCACCCCGCAATTCCGTACTTCTTATCACTGCATGCGAATCAAAGTGAAATTACGTCCCCCTTCCACCAATCACATATCTCCATTACATAAGAAATTCTTGTCAGAGAACAGCTGTGCATTGAATGTCGTCAAGGTTGGGATAATAGGCTTCGGCCCAGCCCCAGTCAGCCTCTGGTGATGGGCCGCTAGAGTAACTCGGAATTAATTCATGTTTGATGAGTTTTAAATGCTTCTTTGAAATGAAGGCCCATGCCGAGAATTGGCCGAAGCAGCCCTGGTATACCCTGGTTAGATATTTATTAAAATAATAATTAAATTATTTATTAAATTATTTATTAAAACATTTATTAACATATTCGTTAAACTATTTATTTAAATAAATTTAGATATATTTAAATGTTTATTTCAACATTATAGAGCTAGAAGCTGGCCAGCGCTGGGCTGAAGATCTCCAGCTGACAGGGCGGCAACTTATTCAAATAATTTTTTTGAAAATCCAAAGTATTGCCAACAGCTTACATTTTGGTTACGCACCACCAAGATCGAGGCTACCGGCGATTTATCCATCCGCTTTAAAAGCTAATCAGCTTCAATCATACCTAGGGCTGCGTCGGATTTTGGACGGGTGGCTCCTTTTCTTAAAAGAAGTACCTGTCCGAAATCCGGAAACGATTTCGAGAGAATCTTCTTTGAGAAGATTCTCAGAATCGTTTCCTTCTACACCTAAGTGTAGATGAGAAATTTCAGATTTTTTAATTTTAAATAAAAATTTATACTTTTTTACTTTATTTTAAAAATTAAAATAGTCGGATTTAAAATTTAAAAAAATTTGAAATTTTTTTATTATAAATATATATAAGAAAATCTCAGTATCTGGAAAGCAAAAAGCTTCCATTACCTTCTTTTTTTGTGATTTTGGATTCCTCTATGCTGGGGGAATCTGAAAGAAGAGGACAGGGAAGAGAGGACTGACGATTACGGCAAATGCTGTAAACGTCTTTTTTTTGGGCCGCTCGCCCTAATCATACCCTGGATTGGGAAGGATCCTGGCACAAATATTTTGATATCCCAAGCAATCCATGGATAGATGACTGTTGTGATGCCCAGCCAAATGAAGAACCACCCTAGTTTTACTAATCATTGCCATTCAGCTAATAAGAAAAACTTAACCCTTGTCAGGGTGAAGTAGAGTGAGACCTTGTCATAATTGATCAAATGGGGAATGTATACCCAAATGAGGATGACATTACCAATGAGAAGGAGATGATGTGTGTTTCTTGGAAATGATAACCCTTGAAGAGTGAATAAGAAAAGGTGCAGCAGAAGATTATGCACAGGTACATCAGGAAGACCTTAATTTGGCTTCCCGTCAATGTCAGGGATCCACTCATTGGGAAGTCTCTCTCCAATCAAATGAAGGAGAGCTCCCAAGTTGAATTTGACTAGAGTGGACCCTACTGGAATCCCTATCATTAACATGTGTAGAAGGTGACCAAATAGGCGGAATCTTCCCAAGAAGGGAGTGAAGTGGTTTAGGAGATAATAGATGCTGGTGTACCCCAAGACCAACCAGGGGGCCTTGGGGTGGATAATAGGTGGGAATCGTGCTGTTTCTACGTAAGGGGCATGGTGTTGACGTGATCCAAAACGATATCAAATTGAGTCTTCTGATTTGTCAGTCAGAGTTGGTTTGGGGGTTTCAAAGTTCACATTGGCTTGCCCATAACTGACTAACACACAAAAAGTCCATACATGGAAGATAAACTTCATGCTGTTGGAGGGAGAACCTTTATAATCTACTAATCAAGTGTTTAGAAGTTGAAAATATAGATTTATTGATTGATAGGAATAAGAGAAATTGTTGAAGCAATTTGGAAGAGAAGGATTTGCCAGTTTAAATACTGATCTTAAGTGAGGAAGAGAACATTGTGGTTACCAGGTGATACTGCAAGAGTGCTTTTGAGAAGGATTGCCTTGCAGTACTGCAGCAGGCTTGTAAAGACTCAACAATTGGGGAGTATTTTAGCAAAATAAGGTACCAAGTTGGCAACTTGGAAACATGTGAGCGCCGTCACAATGGGATAGAACATCATCATCCATCTGAAGACCTTGGTGTATATGTTATAACATCTGAAATTACCGGCAAAATATGTAAGTATGTAGTATACACAGGTGTATATAGCTACGGACTGGATGGAGTGGGGCAACACCAGCGTGGGCCAGGAGTACTGCTCGGAGGAGTTTAGCTGTGCTGGCTCCTTGTAGATGATCTCGCCGGGTGTTTATTGAATGGTCCATGCTGGTGATTTTATTGGTGGCCCCCAATCCCTAGGCAGGCTGTGAGAACAGCTGAGAAGATTAAATGGTTCATCTTATGATCCTGGGAAAGGGCAGACAAATCTTAGTGTCTTTAACTTTCATGTAGGGTAAAGTTCTGATTGATTTATGTGATACTATTGAGGGGTAATTTCACTCAATGATAGCATAAACTATCATCAAGTGAATTGGCTTTATTATATACTATCATCCTTGTGGGGGCATGAATAGAGTAAAACACTGGACAGGGAACCCCAAACACTTGGTGTTGCCTGGAATTCCCTTTTGGGAAGGGAATTGGAAGTGATGTGCAGGCAATGAATTGTTACTTCTGGGCTTGCATTGGCTTGGTGTATCATTGGATGCTTTCATGCATCCAATTTTGAATTCTGCATTTAATGCAGGAATGGGTGGGTTGAGCAGCTTGTCAGCCCCTCCCAAATTTGGTAGATTCCAAATTTGGGCAGCAGTTCCCCCTCAATTTGGGTTTGGGAAATCGTCTTTTTGGGTTTCCCCATTTGGCAATTCCCCCATTCAGCAGGCAGGCGGTGGCCGCGCCTGGCAGTCGGGCGTGCGGCCTGCGGGCAGGGTATAAAACCCGTCCAATTAATTTTTTATTTTTAATTCCCGTTTTCTTGGCTCAGCCTTTTGCGGCAGTTTTCCCAATAAGGGGGAACTGCTGCAATTTTTTATTTTGTTTATTGAGTCTGATTGTGAACAAAATATTTTTCTGAACCAAGGTGTTGTCAGGAATATTCCTGACAGGCTGCAGCCTGCAATGCAAGAAGAGGCAGGTTGGAATATTGCATTGCAGTATTGTACCTCACTATAGTTGGGGATGATATCTGGGGCTGGATGTGAAGTATTTCTTTGGCTTGGGTGGTTTGCTGGGTTTGGTTGGCTTCCTGGGTCCCTGCATATCTGGTTTGAACAGTTTTTGCATTTATTTTTAGATTGATTGGCTGTATTATAATTATTGGAGCCAAAATTAAATGCTGAATTGTTATCATTGTTGTAATAGTTGTCTGAAGCCTTAAACTCTAATTTTGAAGTAGCATTTATGTGTTGTTCTTGTTTTTTACGCTTGCTTTTGTTTTTGTGTTTATTTTTGCTTAAAACCCTTTTTATCAATTCCAAATGTATTTTAGAAACAATTGAATTAATTGTTTTTGATAACATCCTTAGTTTTTAAATCTGCATTTAAAAATGCAGTTTTCAGTCCTTGATATTTATCCAGAGTTCTTGAGTCTGATCTTATATTTGTGTAAGGTATGTAATTCCTTACACTAGCCTCCCCTAAGGCCCTGTCTCCTCCCTTTGCTTGATGGTAATGGTCCACAAGGTCCTGGCAGTTGGTCAAATTGTCAATGGGTTCCCATATGTTTGATTCCATACCATAACCTACTCATTTGATCAGGTAGTGTGGTTTGTTCTGGATCATTCTATCATCAATGATCTCTTCCACCTTCCATTTGGGGAGATGGTTCATTACCAGAGGCGGGGGATTCCATTTGGCCTGTGATATATCCTCTGGTGATCTGTGGTAGCGGCTAAGAAGGCTGACATGAAAAACGTCATGGGCTGTGGATCCTTCTGGCAGACGTACTTGATAGGTCAGGGGAAGATCTTTCATATTACTTCCAAGGGGCCTATCTTATTGGGTCCTAACTTTTGACATGGCCATTTGATGTGTAGGTTGCAAGCATCTAGAAACACCAGGGATCCAGGGGAGTATTCATCAGGCTCTCTGCAATGTCTGTCAGCAAAATTTTTGTATGACTGAATGTAATTATTTAGTGTTTTCTTAAGCTTGGCTTGAATCATGGAGAGGTCATCTAGGTGCTTGTTGACCTGTGAGACTGTGGTTGTCTCTGCCTGAGAAGGAATTTCTTCAGGTTCATATCCATAGTTTGCCTTAAAAGGAGACATCCCAATGGATATGTGGTGGCTGGTGTTATAAGCTAGTTGGGCTACTGGAAGAAGCTTGGACCAGTTATTCTGTTGGGTGTTGACGTAGTTTTGTAAATAAGCTTCCAATACCTGATTAACTCTTTCAGTCTTTCTGTCAGTCTGGGGGTGAAATGAGGTGGAGAAGTTTGTCTTGAATCCCAACTCTTTCATCAAGCTAGACCAAAACTTGGAGGTGAACTGGGTTCCTCGGTCAGAGACAATGTTGTTTGGAATTCCATGGTAGGCAAACATGTTCTTGAGGAGCATCTGGGTGGTCTCTTCTGCGGAAGCGGTGGAGAAGGGAATGAAGATACCATACTTGGTCAGGCAGTCTACCATCACTAGGATTCCTGTATTTCCCTGACTCTTGGGTAGTTCAACAATGAAGTCCATTGATATGAAAAACCATGGTTGGGGAGGGATTGGTAAGGGTTGCAGGAATCCTTGAGGCTTTTGGTGGGAGGTTTTTTTACGGCAGCACTCAAGGCACTTGATTATGTATCTTCCCACCAACTTCTTCATTGAGGATCATCAGTATTGTTGAAAAATCCTTTTGAGGGTCTTAGTAATACTCCCATGGCCTGATAGAGGAGTGTCATGGAAGGCTTGGATAATCTGGTTTCTAAGAGGTCCTTGGGGAACAAACAGCGAGTTGTCATGGTACCAGATGTTGTCTCTTATTTCTAGATCTGTGGTGTTAGTTAGAGGGTTCAGAAGTTGCTCCTCTTGGATTTTTTATCCAGGTTGGTATACAAGGAAGCGGTATCAATGAGGTTCAGGAATTGAGAGGGTTCCAACACTTGTTGGATGTTGTGTGTGTGGTAGGAGGTGCCAGGGTTGTCAAGGTCTTCTCTGCAGCTAATGGCGTCAGGGACAACATTCTTCTTACCTGGAGTGTATTCAATTTGGAAGCCATATGTCATCAGGTCAATAGCCCAATGGGCCAAGCGGGGGCAAACCTTTCTTTTTTCTGTGAAGTATAGGAGGTTTTTATGGTCTGTGAAAATGTGGACTGGGTATTTACTTCCCTGAAAGTATCTTCTCCAGTGGTCCAAGGCGTGTACTATGGCATATAATCCCTTTTCATATACATGGTAATTGCGCTCCCTTTCCAGGTAATTGTAGGAGTAGATTGCAACAGGGTAAAGTTCTTCATCCTCCCCAAGCTGGAGCAACACTGCTCCCAGCGCAAAGTCTGAGGCATCCATATCCAGAAAAAATTGAATCTCTGGGTCTGGGCATAGAAGGACAGGGGCAGAAGAGAAGGTGTGTTTCAAGGCTTCAAAGGCATACTGAGCTTCAGGATTACATGAGAAGGGTAATTTTTCTGAGGTGAGTTTTGTGAGAGGTAAGGCAATAGCTGAGAAGTCTTTGATGAATCTGCGACAGAAATTAGCTAGTCCCAGGAACCCACAAAGCTTGGTGCAGGAGATAGGGACGGGCCAATCTGCCACAGCTTGGACCTTGGACGGGGCAACGGCAAAGCCTCCTTCCAAGATGTTGTAGCCTAGAAACTCACTTTCCTTCTTGTAGAATTCACATTTTTACAGTTTACAGAACAAGCGAGCTTTGATTAAGGCCTGAAGGACGTCTCAAAGATGGGTGAGGTGAGAGTCATGGTCCTTAGAGTAGATGAGGATATCATAAAGGTATACTACTGTGCAGGTGTCCAGAAATGGGAAGAGGACTTCATTCATGAGCCCCTGGAAGGCTGCCATGGTGTTACTTAGGCCAAAAGGCATTACCAGATATTCATATAATCCAAACAGGGTTCTCATAGCAGTCTTCCATCCATGGCCTTCAGCTATATGAATTTGATGGTAGGCGTTGTGAAGGTCAAGTTTAGAGAAAACTTTTGCCCCTGTTAGTCAATTGGTGAGGGTTTCAGCAGAGGGAATAGGGTTTTGATTCTTGATTGTGATGCTGTTGAGATTTGAGTAATCCACCACAGGTCTTAGGGTTACATCTGATTTACCGACAAAGAACATAGGAGAAGATCAGGGGGAGTTTGAGCGACGCATGAATCCTTTTGCTATATTTTCACCTAGATATGTTTTCATGGCTAAACTCTGGGCGCAGTTGAATGGATAGAGCTTACCCCAGGTGGGTACTGATCCTGGTACTAAATTGATATGTAAGTCCAACTCTCTGCGACTGGGTAACTGGGAGCAGGAGGATTCACTAAATGCTTCCACCAGGTCTTGAAGCTCTGGGGGAATCTGAGCTTGGGATATTTCCTTCAAGGCGGCAAGAACGTTGATGGGGTCTTCTGGAGTCAAGATCCCTTCATGTCCCATTTAGTCAAAGGGAATAGAAGAATTAACCCCTTCTTTCTGATTGAAGAGTGTCATTGAGTCCATATTTAATATGGTCTTGGCAGTCTTGGCCCAAGGGAAACCCAGAATCAGTGGATAAGCCAAATACAACAAGGAGGATACCCTGATGTCAAATTGGTTATCCCCTACCTTGAGCCCTAGGTTCCCTTGATTCTAGTTACTTTGGTGTGTGACTTGTTGGCAAGGGTCACCCAAGCAGAAGGTCCTTCCTGGAGTCCTAATTTTTGGGCCAAGGAGCTACTTATGAAGTTTCTCATAGCACCTGTGGCCAATAAGGCTTTTACTTCCTGGGAGGTTTTAGACAAACCTAGCTTGACTGGTAATAGGACATAAGATTGAGAGGGTTCTTTATTGGAAGAACTGGCTAGAAGAGCAATAGGAGATTGTACCTTGGCCAAGGCTTGGCAATCCTTGGCTGAATGTCCCTCTTTCCCACAATACATACAGAGTCCAAGTTGGGTTTGACATAGTTTTTACTCTGTAGAGAGTTGGTATCCCCTACCCTCCTTGGGGATCAGTCCTTTGCGCATCTTTCCTTGGACTTTTGAGGGGGGATTTCTGTTTTCCTTAATAACAACTGCGGAAGAGGGAACAGGATTCTGGGGTTTGGCCCAATATGGGAGCTGCTTCACCTTGGCAGACAACTTAATCACTTCCTTGACCATGGAGTCAAAGTTAGTTGGCAACTCATGATGGGCAAGGAAATTATTTAGTTCAAAGGAGAGTTTCTTACATAACAGGTAGCAGTCTTTGTCGTTGCTCATCCCAATGGCATTCTTGAGGCAAGTAAATTCTTTGGCATAATCTTGGGCTGACATTATTCCTTGGTAGAGGGCCAAGATTTGGTCTCTTAACTGGTCAGGGTTTGGAGCAGGGGATACTGTATCCAGGAGGGTGTCATAGAACTGGTCCTAGTTGTTGAGAAGATCCTCTCCTTGGAGGGTTGCCTTGGTGTATCAAAGGAAAGACTTACTAGTAAGATTTTCTGCCACATGGTGCACTTTCTGTGTGTCAGTGGTGAATTTTTCTGGTGAGATTTCAAACAGGAACTTGGAAAAGGCCAGGAGCATCAGGATCTTGTTTCCTTCATTATCTCCTGGGGCAACGGCAGATGGGGTGTTCAGGACTACTGTTTGGACCTGGTTCTGGTTCTGGAGACAATAAGTTCTGAGGTAGTTGGTTTTCAAAAGAGGGACATAATCTTTTATACAGTGAAGCTTATGGTGAAGGTAACAATTATGAGGGCAACACATTTGATGAGGGCAACATAGAAGATAAATTCATAGGTAAAATGTTGACCTGGACCACCCATAAGGTAGTTCAGTAGGGGCTCCAACAAACTGTCAGGGATCTACTCATTTTGAAGTCTTTCTCCAATTGAATGAAAGAGAGCTCCCAAGTTTAATTTGACTATAGTAGACCCTACTGGAATCCCTATCATTAACATGTGTGAAGGTGACCAAATAGGTGGAATCTTCACAAGAAGGGAGTGAAGTGGTTTAGGAGATAATAGATGCTGGTGTACCCCAAGACCAACCAGGGAGCCTTAGGGTGGATAATAGATGGGAATCATGCTGTTTCTACATAAGAGGCATGATGTTGATGTGGTCCAAAACAATACCAAATTGAGTCTTCTGATTTTTCAGTCAGAGTTGGTTCGGGGGTTTCAAAGTTTACATTGGCTTGCCCATAACTGACTAACACACAAAAAGTTCATACATGGAAGATAAACTTCATGCTGTTGGAGGGGGAACCTTTAGAATATACTAATAAAGTGTTTAGAAGTTGAAAATATAGATTTATTGATTGATAGGAATAAGAGAAAATTGTTGGAGCAATTTGGAAGGGAAGGATTTGCCAGTTTAAATACTGATCTTAAGTGAGGAAGGTAACACTGTGGTTACAAGGTGATACTGCAAGAGTGATTTTGAGAAGGTTTGCCTTGCAGGACTGCAGCAGGCTGAAGCCTGCAATGCAAGAAGAGGCAGGTTGGAAAATTGCATTGCAGTATTGTACCTCACTATAGTTGGGGATGATATCTGGGGCTGGATGTGAAGTATTTCTTTGGTTTGGGTGGTTTTCTGGGTTTGATTGGTTTTCTGGGTCCCTGAATATCTGGTTTGGATAGTTTTTTCATTTATTTTTAGATTGATTGGCTGTATTGTAATTATTGGAGCCAAAGTTAAATGCTGAATTGTTATTGTCATTGTAATAGTTGTCCAAAGCCTTAAATTCTAATTTTGAAGTAGAATTTATGTGTTGTTCTTGGTTTTTACGCTTGCTTTTGTTTTTGTGTTTGTTTTTTCTTAAAAAACATTTGTTTATCAATTTCAAATGTATTTTTGAAACAATTGAATTAATTGTTTTGTTAACATCCTTGGTTTTTAAAACTGCATTTAAAAATGAAGTTTTCAGTCCTTGATATTTATCCATAGTTCTTGAGTTTGATCTTATATTTGTGTAAGGTATGGGATTCCTTATAGTCAAGGAATCAGCAGCATAGATAGGCTCTTTCAGAAAATTGCGGACCATGGTATTTTATCATCCACCAGCTGATATCCTAAGTCTTCTAACATTAGGAAAGTACAGAGAACCTGTGACTTTGGCGTAAAATTTGGCCCATAATATTTTTTGTCATCAGAAGTAGCAAGTATGACAAAGCCCAAGGCCCAGAGGATTTGAGACGGTTCTTTCTACTTCTGGATATAGGTTCATTATTGTCTCTATATTTTACTATAGATAATTATACGTATGAAGACAGTATCATCTTTTGCTCTCCACTAATAAAGCTTAAGAGAGGATCACATTAAGAAAATAGGACTTGGATCAATCATCAAGTCAATCAGGAATCATTAGTCTTTTATTCTAATAGACTGGCTCTAAGGAGGCCCACCTGCCCGTGTTTTATCTGAGTTAGCTCGTGACGCTAAAAGAGACTGAAGTAGCATTAGGTCAGCACGGCAGGAGGCCCATCCTTTTTGGGATGGTTTTAACAGAAGGCTAAATTGATATCTTCCACAGATTGGTATCCTTTCTGTTTACCTGGGCCACTTCCAGGGCTAGCTAGCCAGTGATTGGCTACTAGTTCACAGAGATGATTGTTTCACTTAATCAGAGCTACTCTAATACAACAGGCTCAAAGCCTTTTTATCATAGAGTGTTTGGCCTGATGGCCCAGTCTATGATGGACTCTTCTAGAAGTGTTTTGGATGATGGCTCATATGATGGCCCTTGTTCTATGATACAATTAAAGTTTAGAATAGTAATTATTATGAGAAGCATGTTTGAGTTGGTTGTCAAGGTGGACTAATTAATGAGCAGTAATTGCATGTTCCAGTAATTAATTGCAATTCATGGATTTGGTAATGCCAGAATATGATTTGGTCATTGATTCATAGATCCTGCAGCCTGCAGACCGCATTATTCTATTGGATCCCTTCCTAATAGTGATTGACAGCTGGCCTGTGTTAATTGGTTGAATCTGTTAATTAGTCAATATCCCAAAATCCTGACAGGCTCACATTCAATTTTGCGGGTTTCAGGAATCATTTCAGCAGGAGGAGGAAGATTGCCAGGAAATTGCAGAGGTGAGAAAGAAGAATCTATCAGTCTGGTTATTACAAATCTGATTGGAAAATATTGAAAGAAGTGAATCATTGAGGCAAGATATTTATTGAGAGTAAAATATCAAACTACTAAGGTAGTTTGGTGGGGAAAATTGTTACTTAAGGCCTTTGGGTACATCTTGATGAGGTGGCCTCCTTGAATACAATATTTGGACAGCTTACATACACCACCAATGGTGGTTCTGTAAGCTGTTACCTGACCTCCTTTGTGGTCAGGATTTGTTGACCAGCCGGTCAAGGAAGGGAAAATTGGGCATGGGGCATCTGCGCCCCACTCAGACCTAATTTCTTGTGCCACCATCCACTTGTGATTGATTGTTAGAATTAAATCTATGATTGCCGCAAGCGGGTGGGGCTTTGGGCTGGGTTTTACCAGGTGGCAGTGCTTTAGCCAAGCCACACCTGGGAAAAATATGGCCATGACAATCCTGATCCTTTATGCTATCACTTCTGGATGAAACCCCAAAAAATTCCAGGATCAGCATCCTTATTCTAATTAATACCATTCTATTGTCTAATAAAAATTATACTTCAATAAGAAACTAGATTTCTCTTATAATATTCTTCTCCCAAGCCTCCTCTCAACACTGATACCAGCACAAAGAAAAATTCTACTGTGACATACCAAATTCTGCCAGCAACACTAAAGATGAATCCACCAGCATCCCAGCCATCCCCCTCTTGCCAGAGTCATCAACATATCAGATGTTGATATCTTTATATACTATTCAGTGAACCTACCTAGAATAAGCTTCTGGCTCTGTGATGCCAGAAAACAAGGCAAGTTATGCTATTTCAAATTATGCTACCTACATTATGTATCTCATGGTATGCACTAATTAATGCTATGTCCTGACTTTAACCACTTAAGTGTTCAATTTCATAATGGTGTAATCTATATAAGCCTCTTGTCTGATACAATAAACAGGACCCACTTTTATCTTTACCTCTTGACATATATCCCGCTTTACACCTTGCTGGATATTTCTACTGTTTATATATTGTCCTTTAACCTGGCCCTTCTTCTTGGAGCCTCTGTTGTTCCTGTTTTTCATTAATCATGATGGCCATACTCTTTTGATTTTTCCTTTACCCGAGTCACATTTTAGGTGCAAAATATTTCAATTCTTATTTGCAGCTCAAAATGGGATTGGCCCAAATTGAATGAAGGGCACATTTACATTCTGACTGGTGACTTGAGTGATCCTTGACCCACTTATGAGAGTGGCCATTAATCTAACTGTCTGCCTACTGTCTTGGGGTAAACAACTGCCATATAAGAATCAATTAGATAATCCACCAAAGTAAGTTCTATCCATATCTTCCCTTTGAGATTATCTGTGTACTTTGGCGCCATCTCCCTAGTTGTAGCTGGAGGAGACTTCCAATAATTATCACTCCTGGGGCCTTAAGGTAAACCATGTATTCATCCCTGATGACTAACCTATAGCTTAGTAAGGACCTGATCCTATCATTAGGGTTTCCTGTTGTGTCACTTGGCTGGGCCCAAGGTCACGGCACTGTTGCAGAGACCAAAGGTTACAGGATGGTCCCCCTGCTATACCAGCATTTCTAACAAGCTAGTTTCTCAGGCCCAACCACAAGTTCTATCACTTCCTGCTCCTCTTGTGGAATTTGAAACCCTTGTTGTATACCTGCTGCCTCCTGTTATTCTGATAGAAAGAGCAAGTTTCCAACAGCCCTGTCTGTTTCCCCATAACTTATGTTATGAAATACCATTATTGGTATGAGCAATCTGTACTGAGGTATGTAATATAGATACTACACCAATATCATCACCAATATAGGTTACTGTATGGCTTAGATAGTGTTGCATTACAATAAGTGCTATACCCTGTCTGTGTTCTTTTCCAGAACACATCCTCCCGCTACTATTCTCCACTATCCTATCAGGTATATGAGTCAGATCCTCTGTTTGCCTCCTCCCATGAATGCAATTATTTAGCACACTCTCTCACCGCTGGCTGAGTTCTTATGTTAAGGGCTCCCCTGAGTTGACCTAAGAGGTCCTGTAGAAAAGTACTACAGTCACTATACTATCTGGCAACCAAATTCTCAACAAGACACACAGCATACACCCAATACTTCATATCATAAGGACCTTTAATTGCCCTTTCAAGCGCTCAGATATTGCCTAACCTTATCTCAAATATCTGCCCCATCAACCAACACAGTAAAAATTGTTACAACCTAGATTGGCACCTTATTTACTAACATACCATATGGCATACAGTGGGGGGTCATAGAGTGGCCTCATGGGGTATCTAACAACATAACCTCTCCTGGTTTGGATGCCAAAATCCAGGCAATATCCCAAAATGGGGAGTGCTGTAAATTGTGCTATAATGGGAATGGTCAAAAGATTGATGGATAACCTTGATGCCAAAGATAATCCAGGTCAGGGGCTCTAATCCATGGGATCCAACAGCCTTGCTGGCTCAATTGTAGCTTGGATGAGAGGGCGCCATTGTCAGGAAGCCAGGCATAGGTGGAGGCATTATGTGACTCTGGACAGGGTACTGTCAGGCCAGTGGGTAATGCCCACCATAGGATGGGCACTAACTTGATAATATAGGATACAGATTGCCCAAGAAAAGACCAGAGCCCAGAGTTGGGCACCATAGTGTCTACCATTCCCGTCAAAGTAATGTAGAGTACTCCAAACAGTTGAGTGGATGTGGTCTCAGCAGCAGTGGGGGATCCATTGGGCGGTTGGGTTGCGGGGTTAAGGGCAGAGTCATGGGGGCAAAGTATGCCGGTAGATAATTGTACTTGTCTTTGAACAATAAGGGTGGCACCTTGATCCTCTTTCCTTTAAGTCCTATGTATTCAGTCTCTCTAGTTCTGGCCAAGGGGTTGGCAATAAGGATGGTCAACAAATTTTACTCCAAGTAGGTGGGGTTGGGCAGTGTGGGGTTCCTGTCCACCAGTCCCCAAAGTGTGTCCTGGGTCATAGCCAGGGACCGGCTGGAAGGGGTTGTCATTCTCTAGTAAGGGAAAATATATCTCAGAAATATGTATAGGGGTCAAAATGGTCTTTTATTCACTCAGAGGGAAGAAGATTCCCTTAGAAACCTTCTGGTATATGGCCTGGGGGATCAAGGAAACAATATAGGTTTGCCAATACTTGGAGTCCTCCAACAATATCTTGGACTCCTTGTACTTGGTCTTGGACTCCTACACCTTTATTTTAGGCTCCTGTGGTCTGTTCCAGCTCAGGTGTTTCATTCTTAGCCCTGGCTGCTGTATCTTGGGCTTCTGCACCTTTATCTTGGTCTTCAGCTCCTTCTGTAGTCTTATTGGCTTTTTTAATCCACTTGATCCAGTCCCTGAAGAGTCTCAGATAGCTCCCCCTTTTATAGCTCCTTGTTTCAGTCCAAAATCTCTCTCAGAACTCTTCTTTTCCAAAGCTTAAACTATCCAGTTTTTCTCTCTCTATAATAAATTAAACTTTAAAACTTACTTCAGCCAATGAAAGCCCTAAATTCTCTGCTTCTGCACCTCATTTTTCAGGCTTTAACTCTTAAGTTAAAGCCCTCAAAACACTGATCAAATAAACTTTGGCTCGCAGCCAATCACACACCTCAATTCAACTGTTCTGCCAAACAGTTTGCCCAAATGGCTTGCTCTTGACTATGATTCAAACCTGAAGCTTTCTTGCTCTGGGTAAACAACTGCTCAGTGTTTTGAACAATTTTGCTGTGATTCCCATCACGTTTCTCTATCAAATCTTGAGCGTGTTTGCCTATGTTTTACATAGGGGATTTTGAACCTTCAATTCTTCAAAGTTTCTCTGCATTTTCCCGCATTTTCTTCAACATTCCACGCCTTTGAACTCTCCTGTTACTTGCTTCTCAACTCTCCTAGTTGTTCTCAGCAAAATTTGCTTGTTTGTCCTCACAGTTTCTCTGTCCTGTTTCTGGCCTCTTTCTGGCTCTGTTCTGCTCAATTCAAACTTAATAAATTCATAGTTTAATCATTGTGAATAATTTATTTTTTTCTTTCTTTTTCTTTATATGATGTCTAATTATTTTATATCATATCTTTGGCAGCCTAAAATTCTTATTTAACTTCTTCTTATATTAATCATTCCTCTCCTAAGACACCAAAATCAACATTCCATCCACCATTTCCAATCTGGCCAGTTTTTCCACAACATCTTCTAGTCCTGCACTATCATCTTCTGGTCCTTCAACAAGTTCTTCAACCTCTTCAGTAATCATTCCATCTTAGACAAAAAACAGCTCATTCCATTCTTCCAACAGCTTATTAGCATAATCAGTCCTCCAGCTACTCCTCACTAGGAACCACCTTGGTTCCACCTGCACAATGAACCATTTTTGGTTCCAAACTTCAATATGAACCAACTGTCCCTCAACTAGTATTCACTGTGATCAAACATTCCTTCTTACTAGTCTTCTCTGCTGATCCCATGAATCACCTCAGTTCTTTATCTCAGTCACTGTTACCAAAACCTGTAGACTCAGGCATGAGTCTACATTAAACTGGCGTTTGACTGGGCCCTTGCAAGTGGCAATCCACTTAGGCTATTCAATCATATATCAACGTCTATACTGTTTTTTTTAATCACCCAGGTGATTAAATCTGGGCTTTCAGTTGCAAAGTAATCAGCTTCACTTCCCAGAGGCCTGATCACACCAAGTTCTGCAGATTCTTCCCCAAGCAGACTGCCTTGGTGACCCCTCTGTGTAAATCTATGCCCTCCAATGCTCAGTTTGGTATCTCTCAAAGCTCCCATAGGGACATAAAAGAGGACACCCTACCAGTCTATAGGTAGGATGCTTGCTCACAGACCTCCTGTAAGTGTATCAGGGTATGTAAAGCCCTCAGAGCTCTTCCCCTCCCTGGCAGCCTGCTCTACCCTCCAGGGGTCCAAAACTCACAGCCCTGAAAGCAAGTCCCCTACCATGCTGGCATACACTTCTACCCTGGCAGTCTGTGTTATCTGCCAAGGTCTAAACATCTTCCAGACTGCGTAGCAAATGCTAACCATCAGGCAGGATCACTCTCAACCCCAAGCAGCTAAAATTTCCTGCTGAGCTATCTCATTCCCCACCCCAAGCAGCCATAGTTCCCTGCTGGGTGAGGACCTCTAGCCCACAGCAGCCAATATCTTCTGAGGGTGGAGACAGCATCTGCCTCTAGTAGTCTTTACACCTACTAGCTAGGCCTTACCTTCCCTAGTAGCCATCATTCCCTACTAGGCCTCTACATTCAACAAACAACCAAACTTTTACTTGGCCAACATTAGCCCCGCCTGCAAACCACCAAACATGTGGACTGTCACAGGCAGGTATTCAGTAGAATGCACAGGTCCAAATGTCAGGGAACCAATTGTGGATGGCAGGCCTGTTGTTTTCAGGGATAACTTGGGCCAGGTTTTTTGCGGGCAGAGCCCACCACAAGAGAGGTGCTAACTTGAAAAGGTAGGAAAAGGACTTCCCCACCCAAGACCACAGGCCGGTGGCTGGGATTATAGTTTTGATCACCCCGGTGAGGGTGATGTACACAATCCAACAGCTTACCTGCATGGTCAGTAGGGAGATTTGGGGAGGAAGCAGGCATAGGTTTTGGGGTCACAGGTGGCTCCATGCAGACGTTGTAATCAGGAAGGTAGTTAAATATTCCTCAAACAGCTTGGGTGTTGAGAAAATCCACAGTCCTTGACAGTTGTATCTGACAGCTGATTGTATCCAGGCCAGGGGGTTGAGCTTGAGTATTCTTCCCAGGGTATAGTCCTTGTATTCAGGATTCAGAGGGTATTCCAAGAAATGGACTGGGCCAAAGGAACACCTGGAGGACAGAAATTGACGGGCGGTGGGACAGGAAGTCCAGAAGATCTGGAGCTGGTTTTTTAGATGGCAAATACAATAAACAGTAATAGCTGTGTGAGCCAAAACAACATATCCTTTATTTAAAAATTTTGATAAGGTTTGAGCACGGGGTCTATAGGCATATATAGCATCCTGCCTCCAAGCTTAGTATTTTCCATAAGGGCTTCATCACAATATTGGGAAAAATGTGGGCAGGTGGCCAAGAGGCCCGGATGAAGGGGCGGCAAAATGGCACCTCAGCTGGACGTTCTCTCATTGGTTGGTACATCCTAATTGGTCACTTGATCTTCTTGATTTTTTGCTGAGGCCATGGGGTTGGGCCTAAAGCCTGTGGTTTCTGGCGGTAACTGGGTTTGATTGGCTACCCAAGAGGACTTCAAGTTCATGAAGTTAACAGAAGAGATTCCTCTGCCTCCATTAGGCAATTTGAGAGGTTCCTCTTTAGGAATCCCTTTAGTTTGGCCTGTGCTGGTATTCTGATTTTGGGACTTGTTGGGAGTCTCAGCTTGGGGGGTTGGTCTTAAGAAGACGCAGGCAGGCGGTCGCAGGGTCCACAAGGCCCGCAGCCTGCAGGATTTTAGGTTCAGGGTTCAAATCCTGCTTTTGGGCCTGATTTCCTAAGGGGAGAGAATTGACAATACTGACATCATCCCCTTCTTCCCCTAAAAGTCCTCCCTTCCGGTTCTTCTTGTTCAGGTAGAGTTGGATGGCTTCCTGGGCATTGTTTAAGTTACTTAATGGCTCCCAAGTGCTTTCCTCTAATGGGAATCCTTTCCATTTGACGTAGTACTGGGGCTTATGGTAATGAAGTCTGTTGCCGTGTGCGTAATTAACTTCATATTCTTTGGTGCGGCCTGTCTGGATGGGTGGGGGCCGTCTTAAGCCGTTGGTGAGGAAGCAAGTTCCCATCCTTTTTAAATAGCAGAGAGTGATGGAACACATTGTTAATCTTTCAGGGGAGGGGGTTAGGTCCATCTTGTAGGCAACTTCCCCCACTAGCTTGGTGATCTTATGGGGCCGCTTCTTTGGTGGGCTAACTTCCTACAGGGCACATTTAGGGGTACGTTTCAGGAGTCCAGGTATACTTCATCTCTAACTTGCAAGGGTGGGCCTGGAGTGCGTTTGAGGTTGGTGTAGGCTTTGTATGTGTTGTGTTCTGAGGCGCGGCACAGGCACACAACGGGTATCTTAACCTTAGGATTGGATTTGTACTAAGTCTTGGTTAGATGACAGGGAAGGCTATGCAATTACCTTGTGGCCCTGGAAGAATAATCTCTACTAGTTGTGGCTAGAGAGAGGCCCGGAAGTACTGGAGACACAAAGACAAAAATGTGAGTAGAACTTAATTTTATTGGTGAATTAGGAAAAGGAATATATAGTGGTTGTTGATACTAAAAAACACTACCAGGATGGTAGGATCACTTGCCACAAGCATGAGTGGGGCAAGTGAGATGCGCAGAGTCAAGAAACCAAACAATTGGATTTCCTGATTCAGTCATCAACTCAATTCAAGAGACAAAAGCAAAAACGAGAGATTTGTCTTTGAAATGGCCCACTAAAGGCAAAATTGACACATGGTGAATAGCAGTATTCACAACATTGCCCTCCCCTAGATTGGCCTTAGGGGGGTGGTACTTGCGGAGGAACTTGGCATGCACTCAAGCAAAGGGACAACCACTGGAGAGGAGCTTTACAGTGTATTCAGACCCTTGTTTAAAGGTCACTTCCAAAGGGCCAATCCACAGAGTGTCCAATTTATGTGCATGCCCACCCACTCTGTGTTGGTAGTAAAGAATACGGTCACCAACATCAAATTCAGGCAAGGGGGAGCGTCCAGCATTATTGGGAGAAAGCTCAAGTATCTTAGTCTTGTATGCAGAAGTGTAAGCAGTGGCCTGTATATCAATTATGTGGTTGACTAGATCCTTGATGTGGTTTTCAGGATTCATGGCCTTATCAGAGGAAAGCAGGGGGGCCCCAAGAGCAATGGGGTAGTAGCCTCTTGCCTATACAGCATAGAAAAGGGGAGTACCCAGTGACATGATATTTGCTAAGGCAATACACAAAGAGAGCAGCAGGTAAGTATAGGTCCCAGTTGGCAGCGTCAGAGTAGGTGAGCTTCCTCATGATGGAGACCAGTGTTGAATTTGCACGCTCAACTGCCCCATTGGTAGAAGGATTTTAGGGGGCAGAGAAGGACTGGTGTGATCCCAAAGCTTTGACAACAGAGGTTACCATCTTGGCGCTGAAGTTAGTCCCATTATCTGAGAGCAACACTTGAGGACAGCCATGGCGGTAGAAAACATCTTGTAACAGGAAGGCAGCAGTTGTCTTAGCTGTGATGTCCTTTGTAGGGCAAGCCTCTACCCACTTGCTGAAGTGATCAGCAGCAATCAGAATAAAGCAACACCCAGAACGTGAGTGGTGGAGAGGACCTACTGCGTCAATGCTAACAGTATGAAAAGCATGTTGCAGGGGAACTAATTTGAACTTGTGGGCAGCAGCTTGAGGCCTCTGCAGCTGGAAGTTGTGGCAGCTAGCTATGACGTCTGGGATCAGCAGGCAAAGGTTCTCCCAGAAGTGATTCTTTTGAAGCCAGTCAAAGGTCTTGGCAATGCCTCTATGCCCAGTCTCTTTATGAGCTTGTGACACCAACAACAGGCAAAGACTGGGCCATACATAAGGCAGATATTGATCTTGTACTTTCTTGAAGAGCTGATTTTTGCATATGAGGGTATCTTCAGATAGCTTGGACAAGGCCAGTTGTACCCTTCTGTCTCACTTTCCCAAGAAGAAGGGTACTCAATTAGTTCATATAACTGATCAGCCTCTGCAGGGTTAAAGCAAGAATGGGCATTCTGGAGAGCCCATCAGCGTTAAGGTATTGAATACCAGGGCGGTGGAGCACAGTGAAGTTGTAACCTTTCAGACGTAGAGCCCATCTAGCAAGGCGCCCTTCAGGTTCCTTAAGCTGTTGTAACCACTTAAGAGAAGCGCGGTCAGTGACAACAGTGAAGTGGGTACCATATATCTAGTGACAGAACTGTTTGACTGCATGCAACACAATGAGACACTCCTTCTCTGTGACACTATAATTCTTCTCATGCTTGTTTAGCATGCAGGAAGTGTAAGCCACAGGATGGTCTACACCCTCATTGTCTAGTTAGGCCAGAATAGCTCTAATATCAAGATTGCTAGCGTTGGTGTATAGGATGGACTCCTTATTGTAGTCAGGATACAATAGGATGGGAGCTTCTTTGAGTTTTTGCTTAAGGGTCTCAAAGGCTTACTGCTGACTGGTGGTCCATTCAAAAGGGACATTACATAACAGCTGGACTAGAGGTTCACAAGTATTGGCAAAGTCAGGGATAAATTGTCTGTAGTAGCCCATCATCCCTAGAAAGACTTGTACCAATTGCAGGTTGGTGGGCGGAAGCATTTTGTTGATGGCTTCAACCTTCTTAGTCATTGGGCAAATCCCTGTCTGGGTCACCTCATGGCCCAAGAATTCAAGACGCTCTTTGAAGAAAGCGTACTTGGAAGGTTTTAGCTTGAGGCCAGCTTCTTGAATCTTTATGAACACCTCTTTGAGGTGATCCAGGTGATTGGTGAAGGTAGCGCTGAAAACGCGTTATATTGTCCAAATAAACTAGGATACATGAAAGTTTCAAGTCGCGGAGGATGGAGTCCATGGCCCTTTGGAAATAAGCTGGGGTGTTGCAGAGTCCCTGCGGCATGCAAGTAGGCTCAAATAGCCCTTCATATGTAATGAGCGCGGCTTTTTGGCAATCCTTGGGGGATAGATCAACTTGCCAGTATCCAGATGCCAGATCCATTGCAGAGAAAAACTTAGAACCTCCAAGACGTTGAAGAGCATCATCAATACGCAAGCAAGAGGTATGAGTCATTCTTGGTCAAGGAGTTTAATTGGCGGTAGTCTATCACAATACAATAACCTCCATCCTTCTTCTTTAGGATGAGTAGCGGGGATGCCCAAGGACTTTGGGAAGGGGCCAGCAGCCAAGCGTCCAACAGTTGTTTGAGCTCTTTATATACCTGGGCGTCCTCCACATGGCTGCGGCAATATGGTTTAGCACAGAAGGGAGGAGCGTTCCCAGTATCAATCTGATGAATAACACCTTTGGCTAACCCATAGTTGGTACTGTCCTTTGCAAAGATGTTGGAGAATTGGTCTAGCAAGTCTAGCACCCCTTTCTGTTGAACCAGGGACAGCTGCGGAAAGCCTTGCGCAGTGAACAAGGATAGGACTTGGGGTTCATCCTCAGGTAGGTTAAAATCTTGGAATGTGCCAAAGGGATGAAGAGACAGGACATCAGGAGCGCTCAACAACTTGCCATATCTGACAACCTGCCCCCTAGACACAGTCACAAGGAGAGCAGTTAGGTTGGCTACCAACAATTGAACAGGGTCCTTATGGGAGACATCTAGGATCCCAGGACAGAGATAAGGCTTGTTGCGCCCTAACAAGGGGGGGAGAGTACAACTCCAAGAAGGTTTGTTCAGGTAGTTCATATGATATCTGGGAGTCTAGGATGGCCTGGGAGCCAGGGGGGATGATGACAGCGTACGTGGCTAGGAGAGAGATCCCCTCAGACGCAGGACAAGCCATGGGTGGACATTTCATGTTTGAAGAGTGGGTGCAATATTTGAGGGTGAAAACCCCAGTGGGGTATTCCAAAGCGCACGCTTCAGGCGCTTCCTGAGAACTTTAACCGGCTCTTCAAAGATCAGAGGGACTTTCTATCCCATAATAGAGATGTAACCATCTTTCAAGTTGATTATCCTATTATATTACCTAAGGAACCAAGTGCCAACTAAGAGATTGTAACTCTTGTTTCTAAGACAACTGCTGGCGCAGCTAGGGAGAAACTTGCCAAACCGTATGGGTAGAACGTATTACACCCTAATGCTGCGGGTCATAGACAGTCCAGCTGTGCCATACAACTGGTGATAATTAAGGTCAGGGGCAAGTTTGAGTTTCTTCACAAGCTTGGAGGAGATAACGTTGACTTGCAAGCCAGTGTCTAGAACAGCCTTGATCTTCACCTTTTGAATGGATATCTCTACTCAAGTGGTAGTGCAACCAAAGGGTGGAAGGACAGACAAGATATCTTGAGCCTCTTCTAGTTCCTTATACCACTTCTCAATCATGCATCTTAACCCTGGGAACTCCTTATAAACAGTTTAGAGAGGGAGCAAAACAGATATATTCTTGAAGACAGCGTCAGCAACCTTGGCAGCTTCTTCTGACAACTCCACTAGCATGGGGGACCTCTTAGCCTGAGTGAGGTAAGGGCAAGAGACAACTTCTTTGGCTTCAGGCAAAGGCAAAGCAGTATTTTTAGTCTTTCCTGATTGCAATTTATAGGGGACTGTAATGGTTTCAGGAACAGCCAGAACAGAGTACCCATATGTGTTGGTGTTGTCAGTATCAGAGTCATCCAGGTCAGAGTTGTCAGAGATATTGTGGAACAATAGGAGGATAGGAGGAGCCTCATTATCAGAAGCCTCAGAGTCAGGTAGAGAGGGAGGGATTGAAAGAGACTGGGAATAATTGTCAACCAAGAGCATCTCTGCCTCTAGGTTGACTGTTCTTTTCCTGCCTGCTCTTTTGGATCAGCTCCTTCAACCTGTGGGTTGGTGCAGACTCAAGAATGATGACCTATCTGACCACAGTTGTGGCAACCTTAGTGTCAAGGAGGATTTTGCAAGTTCATGGTAAGAATTCAAGGACCATGGGAAGACAAACCAGAGTTAGAAGTAGCTCAACCTTCCCTAACAACTGCTTCAGAATGGGTAAGGTGCATATCCTGCAACAGCATCTTTATGCTCTTCATGGAGGAAATCATAGCCTTATGGACTTTGAAGTGAAGGCACATAAGCTGGTTAACTTTGAGGGCTTGAGCGCAAGCCATGTAAGCTTCATGGGCTGTCAATTGTCTGCTTGTTATCAGTTGCTGTCCTTCCACGTAGAATTGGTCTACAAACTCAGCTAGTTTCTCTTTAGGCTTGAAAGCAATATGCATGAAGGCGTCCTTCTTTACTTCCAGGCTAAGATCACCACCAAACTTGTCAATCAGAAGCTACTTCATATCTTCCCAGGTCTCAATGGTGGGAAGTTCTGGCACAACTACCTCTTGGCAGGTCAGGTGTAGACAGGTCAGAATGTGTTCCTTCTTGACCTTGTCTGAGGCTCTTCTCATGACAGTTTGTAGATAGTTAAGAAAGCTGCAATGGTCAAGGTTCTGGGGTCAAAGACTTGCTTAAAGTTAGGCTTAAAATGTGCTTCTGGAGTTGGACCACTGTTGTTGCTATTGAGTATGTTTATATGCAGGGAGAACTCTGCTTTGGATTCAGAGGGGGGCTGTCTAGCCCACAGCTGACAAACACTCTCTTCAAGGGTAGTCAGGGTCTCAACAGCACGGGCACCTGTATTGATAGCTTGAGTGGTCTGTTATGCAGTAGCATATAAGTGTTGACCTTGGGTGGTTACTATTGTGGAGAGCTCAGCCAGTCAAGAAGTAAGAGATGGCCCCACTGAGAGACAAGGGGCAAACCTGTTGTTAACAGATTCAATCACGTCATTCATCTCTTGTACATCTCTATCCAGTTCAGTATTGTCCCGCTTCAATTGATCCACCTTGTTAGCTAGAGCAATTAGTTCCCTAGAACATTGGATCCAAGGGGCTCCTGGTAAGCCAGGGCAGAAACCATCTTTGCTAATAATCCAAACTGGACTAGCAACAGTTGCCATCATCTTGCGTAAGGCAGCAAGTTCTTTCTGTAGCTCAGCAACTTGAGCAGTCAACTCAAGCATCTGGGGGTAAGGTTGAGGAGCCTCAGTAGGACATCCTTAACTGCAAGTAGTTGTACATAGCTCTTGAATAGCATCCATATTTTCTGCTCTCTATCTACTAAGTCATCAGAAGGGAGAGAGGGCGGAACATCTGGCTTGGGAGTAGATAATTCATTCACTTGACTCTGGAGTTTGGCTATAGCAGCAGCAGTGACAGCTCTCTCTTGACCAAACGCTGTACAGAGTTCATTAAGGCTGTTAGCAGCAAAGTCTGCTACCTGCTGTAGTTGCTCAAATAAATACGTGCTGAATGCATTGAGCTGCTGCACAAGTTGTTTGAAGTTGTAGAGATAAGTGTTCAAGGTGGAATCTACTTGAGTTTACCAGGGTTTTTCTATCTGGTGAAACTTGTGTAGACGCTCTCTCACATATTTGGGGATAGACTGGCGCATTTGTTTAATAGAATTAACCAAACGGGCCTGGGAGGTAAAAGAGTTGCGCTGATTGTCAGATACCAAGGAAAACAGGGAATAAATCCACTATTAGTAGGCAGCAAACTGGTACCATTTATGAGTAACTGCTGCTTGTAGAGACAAGATTTCTTGGACGTGGAGCCCCAACACCATCTGATGGTGTTCCAAGGCAGGCTGCACAAAGGACAATAGTAAGTGCTCAGTGGAGCCAGCGCTGAGAGGAGATTCTGTGGAATTTGAGGAGCCACAATAAATTTGTAGTATTCCTTTTACTGAACTGCAGCTGAAGGCAAGGGATGGCTCCTTCACGGGCTATCACAAGGGCTACTGCCATGACTTGTTCCAAGTCAGGGGTACCCATGGGGTAAGCAACTAGGCAGGGATCATTCCCAAGGTTCAGTACAGTAGGGATAATAGGCAGGCTGGCAATATCTTCCTCAATAGGAGGGCTAGTAATTTCAGGTGAAGTTGGCTCTTGTATAGGCGGAGGCAAAGGACCTGAAAACGTGGATGCAAAAGGGATAACCAAGGGGCTTACAGCCCCTGTAGTGAGCACCATTTTTGTTGTGTTCTGAGGCGCGGCACAGAAACAAAATGGGGAATCCTAACCTTAGGATTGGATTTTACTAAGTCTTGGTTAGATGACAGGGAAGGCTATGCAATTACCTTGCGGCCCTGGAAGAATAATCTCTACTAGTTGTGGCTAGAGAGAGGCCCGGAAGTACTGGAGACACAAAGACAAAAATGTGAATAGAACTTAATTTTATTGATGAATTAGGAAAAGGAATATATAGTGGTTGTTGATACTACAAAACACTACCAGGACGGTAGGATCACTTGCCACAAGCATGAGTGGGGCAAGTGAGATGCACAGAGTCAAGAAACCAAACAATTGGATTTCCTGATTCAGTCATCAACTCATTTTGAGAGGCAAAAGCAAAAGCAAGATATTTGTCTTCAAAATGGTCCACTGAAGGAGGAATCAACACATAGTGAATAGCAGTATTCACAACAGTATGTTTGCACTGTGTGGTTCAGGTTGGTTAAGCATGTTTTTTGTGTTTTTGGATCCATTCAACCCAGGAGCGTCCAGTGAAGTTGGTTTCCTTCCTGCCAATCTTGGGGTCCCAGGTAGGATAAAACCCATAGTTGGCTTTGAACAGAGACATACCCATGGAGGCATGGTCTTTGCTGTTGTAAGCAAACTGCGCCATGTGAAGCATGTTGGCCCAGTTATCCTGGTTGGTGTTGGCATAGCATTGGAGGTATTGTTCAAGGATCTGGTTCATCCTTTCTGTTTGGCCGTCAGTCTGTGGGTGGTAAGAGGCGGATACACAGCGCTTGATACCCAAGTCTTTCATCAACTGTGTCCAGTAGTTTGAAGTGAATTGTGGTCCTCTGTCTATGATTATTTCCTCAGGTGTTCTGTATTGAGTGAGGATGCAGTCACGGAAATGTTGGGCTGTCTTTGCAGCTGTGCAATGGGTGGTGGTTAGAACAAAGTAAGCCATCTTGTTGAAGCAGTCTACCATGATCAGAATTGCATTAAAGGAGAGGGACAGGGGAAGTTCCACAATGTAGTCCATGGACACAGATTTCCAAGGTCTGTGGGGTACATCCAGGGGTCTTAGCAGTCCTTCAGAGTTATTTCTACAAGTTTTGATACAACCACAAGTTTCACATCCCTTCAAGTAGGTGCTTACTTCTTGGTTCATTTTTGGCCAGGAAAAGTTTCTTATGATACTCCAGAGGGTCTTGAGTCTCCTGGGTGTCCAGTCATTTTGTAATTTTGATAGTCTTTTATTATGTTAGTCCTGATGTTTCCTTCTGGTACAAAGATTCTGTTGTGGCTCATTAATGTTGTCCCTTCCAGTGAGTAGCTTTTTTGGTAGTGGGCGCTATCCAGGGATTTGGCAAGGTCAGAGATCATGATCTTGGTGAATTTTTTGAGTGCTTGGGCCTTCAGTACTTCTGGTTTGCTAGCTCTAATTTTCATTAATCCCAGGTGAATGCCCAAGCTTGTTGGGTCTAGGAGTACTTGTGTATTGTGGTTTCAAGTTTCTATGTGGGTGGGATCAAGTCAGCTCTTATACTTAGTGCATCTGATACTACATTAACTTTGCCAGGCTTTTAGTCAATTGTGAGGACATAATCTGCCAGTTCAAGGGCCCATCTAGCTTGCCTCTGGTTTAGCTGTCTTGACTTAAAGAAATAGACAAGGTTTTTATGATCTGTCAGGACTTTGACCGAGAACTGATGCTACATAGGTATCTGCGCCAGTGTTTCAGTGTCTTAATTATGGCTAGCATTTCCTTATTATAGATGGGGTAGTCTGCTTCAGCTGGCAGCATCTTCATGGAGTAATGTGCTACAGGATGTAGCATACTATCCCCTCCTTCCTGAAGAAGTACCCCACCCACCGCAAAGTTGGATGTGTTGGTTTCCAAAACAAAGGGTTTTGAGTGGTCTGGTATTACCAACACCAGAGAAGAAATAAAGGCAGTCTTCAGTGTCTCAAAAGGCATAGAGCATTCTGGGGACCATACAAATTGGACTTTGTCTGAACAGAGCCAGGTCAGGGGTAGCGTGATCTGAGAATTTTTTTGATGAAATCCTGGCAGTAGTTAGCCAGGCCCAGGAAACTTCTCATGTCTTTCCTGCATTTTGGCACAGGCCAGGCTGTCACTGCCTCCACCTTATCATGCATCATTTCAAACCCACCAGTCTTAATAACATAACCCAGGAATTTCAGTTCTGGCTGGAAGAACTCACATTTCTTGAGCTTTACATGGAGGTTTTCCTGGGAAATTTGGTCCATTATCAGGTGCAGGTGAGCTAGGTGATCCTGGTGGTTCCGGCTATAGACCAAGATGTCATCCAGGTAGACCACACAGAATTGGTCCAGAAACTTGCCCAAAACCAAGTTTATCATACTCTGGAAGGTACTGGGGGCATTGCATAAACCAAATGGCATTACTAGGTACTTGTAGAGTCCATAGCATGTCTTGAATGTCGTCTTGTACTCATTACCCTCCTTGATGCGGATCTGGTTGAATGCATTTCAGAGGTCAATTTTGGAATACACCTGAACTCCAGTCAATACATTGTACAAATTTTCAGCGTTGGGGATAGGGTAGCAGTTCTTGATTGTAATGTTGTTCAGTTTTTGATAGTTTACACATGGGCACATTCCATCATCTTTTTTTTCCTACAAACAGCATAGGAGACAAGCAAGGGGCCTTTGACACTCAAATAAAACCCTTTTTTGGTAATTTCCTCTAGGTAAATCTTCAAGGCTACCTGTTTGCGGTGATTACAGCTGTAGATGGGGCTGTGGTGTGGTTGGTACTGGGTGAGAGGTCAATGGTGTGGTTGTATTTTGAATGTTCAGAGAGTTGGGTTGCAGCTTCCTCGCTGAATACGTGGTTTCATTTCTCTAGGGATGCCGGTAGGACTCCCACACTGGGTTCTATGTGTATTATCATGAGTCCTTGGGCAAGTACCTCAGGTTTGGTGAAAAAGGGTACAGTGTTGAGGTTCCATTTGTCTCCCAAGGTGATGTTCTGTTCTTGATAATTGAGGATGAGGCCGTGTCTGTTGGGCCAGGAGTCTCCCAAGATCAGGGGGTGTGGTATGCCCTTTTTTAAGATGAGGGATGATGGATATGTATTGTTCCCTATGACTAGGGACAGCTCTTGTTCACATTTGTAGCCTTTATCCTTTGTGCTGTTTCTCATGATGATCTTTAAGCAGTTTTCAAAAGCAGTTAGGCCTAATTTGTGGGCTAGGTCAGTGTCAATGAAGCTCTTTTCAGCTCCTGTGTCTATGAATACCTTCAATCTTTGGATTGTTCCTTTGACATTGACTGATACTAGGATAAATTTATAAGACTGGGAGGAGGCGTTATTTGGGCCAAAGAAATGGGGGCAGGGGTTTTCTTAGGGAAGGCTCTGGTCAAGTGCCCTGCTTTGTGGCAGTGGAAACAGAGTCCATCCCCATAGTGTCTTTGAAGTTCCTCAGGGGTCATCCCCGTTCTGTTGGGTGTGGGGGTCTGGGTCTGGCAATGCTGGGCAGCGTTGACATTTTATTGATTCATGCTGAGGCCCTTGCACAGGGGAACCAGCTCCTCTAACCCAAGAGTGGGGGGTCTCAACAGGTCCTTCATGGCTGGGTTCACCCCCTTCTGAAATAAGATGGCTGCCAATTTTTCCTCAAGTTGGGTGCAGGTTTTTAGTTGGAGGAATTTGTCAATATATGTCTGGATAGGTTGAGAGCCTTGTCAGATTTCTAGAAGGGAGTTCAGGGCGTAGTATCTAGTGTTGCGGTCTTCATCAGTGGCCATTAATTCTGCTTTAAACTTGGCATATTATAAGCAGAATTCCACATCTTCTGTGGTGGCCTTGCCAAACCAGTCTAGGGCGGCCCCTGAGAGTATGGAGGCAACCCCAAGTACCTTCTTGGTGTCAGTGGAGTAGGAAGGGTGTTGGCTTGGAAATGCAGGCGGAGAACGGGCATGGCTCTTTGAGCTTCTTTGAGCGTAAGTTTCCCCATCTGGGGAATATCCACCTTGGTGAGTGATTGGTTGACAATTATGTTTTATACTTGAGAAGAGGAAGTCTTGGTTGTATTGGCAGTGGTGACAGAGGCGGGATTGGTCTTCTTGGGGTCATTCAGGTTTGAGTTTTTCCACATGGAAGAGGTCAGGTTCATGGTCAACTATAGATGTAATAAGTGATAATCAATAATAAAAGCATACAAGATGCCCCAAGAAATAACAAAATCTTGGGGCTCAGGGTACCTGTGACAGATCCAGGTCCAACAAGTCATCATGGGTTTTTTCTGCCCCCTTGTTGGGCTCTTATTACTGTTACCTTCCTGTGACAAAGCTTTGAGGAGCTTTGCCTCCAGGGAGTTAATTTTGTGAGACAACACTTTATTGTCATCTCACCAACAAGCCATAATTTTGACACTCTTTTTCTCCCATTTCTTAACGCCTCAACTTCACAATTAGCTCTGTCCTTCACCTGTTGTAAAATTTCATCAAACCCTAACAGAAAGTTCCAGGAGTCCCATGCATAAACTTGATTTCCTTGTACAGGGGCTCCCTCTTTGGCAAAATAGTTGGAATATAGTTCTTCAAAAGCTGCTTTCACTTTTACCAAAGATTCCTCAGGTGTAATCTTAGAGACCTCCAAACTTGCCCAAGCCTCCTCAAGTGAACTGGTAGGAACTTCCTTCCTAGCAGCAGTAGTTTCTATACAAAGCACCCCAAATTTTTCTCTTTTAAATGATAGTAAAGAAGACATGATAATTAAAAAATTAGTTTAAGGGGAAAGCGTCAAAATTGGCAATATATGTTATTTGAAATTTAGCTGTTTTTGCTTATATACCATTCAGGGCACATTCTGCTGAAAACCTCTCCAGTTCCTGAATCAACCTATTATTTATATCACATGGTCTATGACATTTGAGTCATCCAAACCTAGATCTTTACCTAAAAGATCACCAATAATTATCAACCTATGAGAACCAACCTACAATGGGAAGAAGTCACCTGACTCCATTCATATCAATGTAACAATTCAGCATGGAGCTTCCCCAGCTCCCGGCGCCAAAACCCTGTGGAATATACCCATTCCAAAACTCAGCTATTGATGTTCCAACTGGGAACCAGCTGATCAAACCTAAACCCCTAGACATACTTTCCTTTTTTTAGTTTTCTTTGCATTTAATGTTTTTTGCCTTAAACCCATTAAAATGCTTCAAAACTCAAACCAGGCGCCACTGCAGCACCCAGCAATTTTCCCAGGCAGCGCCCCAGCGCCTCAGCACCTGAAAAATTCACTGGGCAGCGCCTTGGCTCTTCTTGAATTAATTTGATGGTGCTTCTAACCTAATGAATTTGCCAAAATGGCGCTTTTAACCCAACATTTGGGGGTTTACTTTTGATTAACCCTAACCAAACTTCTTGACACATTCAAGGCAATTTAACCAATATAATTAAATCCTCATTAAGTATATTCCCATGTATTTATTAATTAATCTTCCTGGTTAATTAAATTGTTTTTGAGATGTCTAATCTCCAAGATTGATTTGGCCAATCTTGCCTTCTGTTCTTTTATTGAATATAGATACTAAGTTTTCAGGAATCTTTATCTGAAGAATTCCAGCCAAACCTATCTACATAAAACAAACAGAAAAAACAGAGCAACTTTATATTTTGGAGTATTTATTTGGCCAAATACTTAACAGTGACTGTCGTACAGTCACAGTACCAGGTTTTAAAAAGATTGCCATAATGTCAGGGAACCAATTGTGGATGGCCAGCCTGTTGTTTTCAGGGATAACTTGGGCTGGGTTTTTTGCAGGCAAAGCCCCCCACAAGAGAGGTGCTAACTTTAAAAGGTAGGAAAATAACTTCTCCACCCAAGACCACGGGCCAGCAGCCAGGATTATAGTGTTGATCACCCCAGTGAGGGTGATGTACACAATCCCAAACAGCTTACCTGTGTGGTCAGTAGGGAGATCTGGGGATGAAGCAGGAATAGGTTTTGGGGTCACAGGCAGCTCCATGTGGACGTTGTAAGCAGGAAGGTAGTTAAATATTCCTCAAACAGCTTGGGTGTTGAGAAAATCCACAGTCCTTGACAGTTGTATCTGACAGCTGATTGTATCCAGGCCAGTGGGTTGAGCTTGAGTATTTTTTCCGGGGTATAGTCCTTGTATTCAGGCTTCAGAGGGTATTCTGTGAAATGGACTGGGCCAAAGGAACACCTGGAGGACAGAAATTGACAGGCGGTGGTACAGGAAGTCCAGAAGATCTGGAGCTTATTTGGTAGATGGCAAATACAATAAACGGTAATAGCTGTGTGAGCCAAAATAACATAACCTTTATTTAAAAATTGTGATAAGGTTTGAGCATGGGGTCTATAGGCATATATAGCATCCTGCCTCCAAACTTAGTATTTTCCATAAGGGCTTCATCACAATATTGGGAAAAATGTGGGCAGGTGGCCAAGAGGCCCGGGTGCAGGGGTAGCAAAATGGCACCTTGGCTGGACGTTCTCTCATTGGTTGGTACATCCAAATTGGTTAATCAATATTCTTGATTTTTGCTGAGGTCACAGGGTTGGGCCTAAAGCCTGTGGTTTCTGGCAGTAACTGGGTTCAATTGGCTACCCAAGAGGATTTCAAGTTCATGAAGTTAACAGAAGAGATTCCTCTGCCTCCATTAGGCAATTTAAGAGGTTCCTCTTTAGGCATCCCTGTAGTTTGACCTGTGCTGGTATTCTGACTTTGGGACCTGGTGGGAGTCTCAGCTTGGGGGGTTGGTCTTAAGAAGACGCAGGCAGGCGGTTGCAGGGTCCACAAGGCCTGCAGCCTGCAGGATTTTAGATTCAGGGTTCAAATCCCGCTTTTGGGCCTGGTTTCTCAAGGGTAGAGAATTATCAATCCTGACACCAAAGGGGGCTCTAGGGGGACAGTATAGTGCCTGATGCAGGTCAACAGATTTGTCTCTGGAGGAGGTGGTTGCCTGACTGTCTACTTGGCCAGAGTTGAGATAAATTATCACTAAAACTAGATAAGGTAGGATTTGTTCAAACCAAAGGTTCATAAAACTTTATTATTGAAAATGACAATAGGGCGTTGTCACCATAACACCAGGGCTTTTATACCATGGGGTTTTGCTTCTTCAATTTTGCAGGGTCCAGGTGTTCAGACAAGGCACTGGCAGGGCATGGATCTTGGCTTAGAGTCTTGAGGGCGGCAGATCCAGGTTGTGCCTGCTCTGGTGAACAGAAGTGGCAATGCTTTGTTCTGCTGCTACTATTCACCACATCACCTGAGCAGTCCAATTGTATTGCCCATTCTGGACGGAAGACTGGAAGCCATAGGTGGTCATTGGCAGAGATAGCAGTAGGTTTTGTGTTAACCTCTTTTAGGCAAGCTACAACCTCTGCATAGGTCTGGATCTTTGGTGGCACAAGGTTGGCAGAAATCTAGTGATCATTAAGGGAATTTTCCTTGGGAGACTGGCGGGTCTCAGAGTAACTTAACAACTTGGGTTTGGGACTCAGTGAGTTGGCAGGTTCTTGTCCATCCTGGGTGACTCAATTAGCCTTTGGAGGGTCAGGGTTTGATTTTGGGGTTTCCAATGTTGATATTGAACTTCCTTTCTCAACACTTGACAAGCTGGAAGGGTCCCATTCCTCCTGGTTGGGGAAAGGCATCTCTGGTGGGCCAGGGGTTGAACCAACTGGCAGTTGGGCAGGCTCCTGTCTATTCTGATCAACATAAGGTTTTTCCTGAGGCGCAGGGTTCAATTCCCGGGTTTTCAGTACAAGTATTGAAATGTCATTAATGACAGTCATGGCAAAACTGCACATCCACTATGGACAAATTTTGGTAATTGCTGGCTCTTTCCAGACAATTAGCGGCAAAGTAGTTTGTCCCAGGAGCATCATATGTTCCCTTTTCCTGTTGGGGTGTATGAATCACCTTGAAAAAGCGGTGACCTGGCTCTAAGTGCTCTGCTGGATCCTGGAATAATGTGGCATGTATTTATTGGTAGTAACTTTGGTAAGTTTGAATCCCTGGTGATTGACTCCCTGGTGCTTGACACTATAGTAAAGTGAGAATTCAGCTTCTTCCTTGATTGACAACTGGAAATTGACACTTTTTTAATTAATAGATCTTGATGTATTGAAAACTTTCAATATAAAAAATTAAGCCTTACAGCTATAGTATACTAAAGTAACCCCAGAGAGCTCATAAAATGAAATAAAAAGTGTAAATTAACTAATGTGAATAAGGAGAAATAAGCAAATACTTCTATTTTACTATGTAATTTACACTTTTTATTATAAAAATATTTTTGATTACCATAAAAAATAAAATTTCAATGAACCAAGAATAAAAATAAGCACAACAATAAAAGTCAAGCAAAATATCAAGAAATATTAAAATTATTTTGATATGATTCATATAAGTACAAATGTGAATCTTTTATGTTTTACTAGTCAATTAACAAAAATTAAGATATTTCAATCACTTTCAACTATAACTATTCATCTCAAACTTGCCATGTATACATAAAATAATTAGCACTATCTAATTAAATCAAAAAATAGAAAAATTAAAGCTAAAAATTAATTGATTGAAACTAAAAAGTAAAAATTAAAGCTAAAAAGTTAAAAGTAAAAATCATATAACTGAGCAAGCAAGCAAGTTTATTCCTCATCATTATTTCCCTGTTTCATTTTGGCCCCTTCCAGGAGAGCAGTGACAATAAGCTCAAGCTGCTTCTTAAGCTCATAGGCCTTGTATTTGTGCTTGGCTGCATCCTGGATGGCCTTGGTGAAGAGGGTACAGCAGGTGGTTGGCTTGGTGGGGGGATGCAGTTGGCAAGATCTCTGAGCTTTGAGATGGTTTTCTCTTGCTCATACTACAGGTGGGAAAAGAGCTTATTGAACTTTGGATGAAGCCCAAAGTTGGCCTTAAGATGCTTTTGATAAGCCTCTAGTGCTGAGGTGTTATTGAGCTCCCTGTTGATGGCCTCCTGGTAAACATTCCAACTGGCCTTGGTGCAGGCCTTGCCTTGCCTCTGCGTGACAACCTTCCTAATCCACTGGGGCTCAAAGTATCTGAGGAAAGGCTTGAACTCCAAGTGCTTTATTATGTAAGGATCCTTTGAGAGAACCAAAAAACCTTGTGCAGTGTGCTCTGGCTTTAAAAAAGCCAAGGCACTAAATTGTGCAAGCACAAATTTGCAGGTGTCCAAAGTGTCCCTCTGGCGCAACCTACTAAGCTCGGCCTGGGCCTGCACATTCTGAGCAGCTGCTTGGCAGAATTGGAAGTGGCACCCCTGAACCTCCCTTATGAACAGCTGCTCAAATGCATTAACCTGAGCAGGCTCAAAGTCCATGATGTAAATGTGAGGCCCCAGAGCTCTCAGCCTTACCTTTTCCTCCAAGTCCAGGGTGGCCTGGTCCTTGTCAACAGCAGGAGGGTTGGTGCAGGTGTAGGGGGTCTTCTTGACATTGTTGTTGTCAGGAAGAAGGGAAAGTTCTTGGCAAAGGATGGATAAATCACGGGTATAGATGGCCTCAGTGGCCCCAGGATGAAGAAAGAACGCAAGTGGAATCACCTGGATGTCAATCTGGGCATGGATTATCCAGAGCTGCTTGAACATCCAGGGGCAAGTGGCAAAGGTACCATCAACTAGCCAGGTTGAAGCCCTTTTTAACTCCAGAATGCTCTTCTGAGTGGCATACCAGATTATGCGGTCTTTGCTTCTGGGCCCATTGTCATAGAGGAGGAAGTGCTCCCCACTCAGAAGCTGTTTATGCTTGTGTATGAGTGTAAGCTCAGAGAGGACATCAGAGACCTTGGGGGGAGGGGGATTGGCAATTATTCTCTATACTGATAAATTTAACAAGTTGTTCCTGGGTGGGCATCAACTTAAGATTGTTGGGCTGTAGGTGTTGGAAGGCCTTGATGGCCAGATCTGATGCGCAGAGGTTGGCAGAGGTTGGGATGACTTGGACCAGGTACCACTTCAGCATGCAAGTGATCAGGTGATTGGGGGCTCACAGGTGTGTTCCCTCTTCTCAGCAGTAACCTGCTCCCAACCCTCAGTGTTTAGCCGGGCCCCATAATTCTTCTCCTCACATACAAAGTGCTTGCTCTTGGTAGCGCGCTTTTGATTATTGCAGTTAAATATGTAATTGTCAGCAATGTAGCCAGGGCCACCCTTTACTGACATTATGGGGGGAAAACGGGGGAAGCTCTTGGGGACTTTGAACTCTCTGCCCATATTGCAGATATTGTGGATGGCCAGTGGATCCCAAGCCACGTGACCAGAAGCTTTGAACTTCTTGAATATTCCTCAGGCTCATCCTGGGGTTCAGATGAGAGAGGGGGAAGAGCCATCAGGGGGAGGAAGGAGAGGTTTCTTTGAGGCCTTCTTGGAAGCCTCCTTTTTCTTACCAGAAGAAGAGGTGGGCTCCTTGGCAGCCTTTGACTTCTTGGTACAGCGCTCCTTGGTGGTTTTGGAGTTGGCCTCTGACTTGTAAAAAGAGTGATCAGTGAGGGAGTCATCACTTTTATTTGATGAATTGGGGGGAAGTTGAAGATGAGGGTGGAGTGGGAGGAGTGGGCAAGTTGGGGTGGGGGAGATTAGTTGGAGACTTTGCCTTTGCAGGCTTCTTGACACGCTTGGGGATGGCGGCAGTTTCTTTTGAGCCCTTTGAGGCTTGGCACTTGGTAGGCTTGTTGGATTTAGATGATATTGGCCAAAGAAAAGTTTAGTTTTATAAATAAAACAGTATGAAAGATATTGTGAGATTAGGCTGATTGACCACAAATGATCAGGCTAATCATTGCACGCAGATCTTAACCAGTTACACGCTGTATTATCACTTGGTTATCATTTAATCAAATGTAATAATTATACGCTGTATAATTAATAGTTTCTTATAATATATATGGCAGTTACACAATGTGTAATTGTTAGTTTATTATATTAGATGTTGCAATTATACGCTGTATTATCACTGATCATCATTCCAATGTGTACTGATTATATGCCGTATATTACTTGCTTTATTATAATTGATGTAACAATTTTACGCTGTATAAATGTTAGCCAACATAGTGATTATCATTGATTCTACGCTGTATAACCTATAGATCATCTATCACTCACCCCAATCCACCCTACTGGATGTTGTATCAACTCAACCCCACACTGCCTGATGGGTGTATATGATCATATCAAACAAGCAATAGGCAAAAGATCAGGAAATACTGAGTTTGGGTCAGAGCTACACGGTGTATAATCAATTTTCTTATTGGTTTGGGTCAGTGTTACACAGCAGATAATTCACGGGTTGATACTGGATTGAGTCTGCTATTATACAGCGTATAATCCTTAATTTGACCATTGCATTAATAAGCAGAAGACTCGCCATCCAGAAAAGGATCACTGATTAAGCCCTACAAATGGAATACCAAAATTCCACCTTCCAATGCTGGAAGACAGATTAAGGACCATTTATAAGCGTCAACTAAATACGGCGTAGTTTCCCAGCGCAATAATAGGCGTGTAAGATACAGCCAATCAATAAATGACAGTAGGCTAGCTCAAGAAGAGCGTAGGCTATAGCTGAAGTGCCATGCACGCCTGCAAAGGCCAGTAGCAACACATGTGCCAAGGACAGCCAATCAGGATAGGAGTAGCTAGCAAAGATGGACCTATTGCAAAGGTAGCCACTGAGAACTGTCTGAAAGGACAAAAACAAGGGTTGTTGCAGTATATATTGATACAGACGCCTGAAAGGGAAAAAAAAAGTTCTTAGTTACACCTGGATAGATTGCAGCTGCTGGCTAGATTGTACTCCAGTTTCAATAAACGTAATTATCTTCAAAGTTCTACTCTATTGTAGTCTATAGTGTTCTTGCATAGGATTAGGAAGAGTACATTGGCAAGGCTAACATCTATCTGTAGCTTTGAACATACCAGCAATAACACAAGTTGCTCAACAGATATAAACACAGAGGTAGAGCAAATTAAAAGTTAAATAAAAAGTATGCAAATAAAGCTTTATTTATCAAGAAAAAACTATAACAAAGTAAATAGAAGCAAAATAGAACTCAAAGTATAGATATAAAGATTAAAACATAAAAAATAAGTGAATTTATGATGAAGCATCAAAGATTCTAGGTTTAGCATAACATCTTAGTGCTAAATAATGTAAAAGTATAATTAAAAATCAAAAAAATATATGAAGTTTATATGGAGAGTAGCAGGAAAAGTAGTAAATTATAATTTCAAAAAATAAAAAAATTATTATGTAGAATTTTTTGGCAGTTGTAAATTCAAAACATAGTAAAGTGTTGTGTTTGCCACTGTTGATCAGCTTGGAAAAGCTAAATTCTCACTGTCAAGTATGCCAGAGTTGAGCAGAAAAATCAAATTTACTATGTTTTTAACAGATAAAACTTGCTTGAATTTAAAACAGGTTTGAAATTTAACCCAAAAGCAAGGCAGTTTCATATGCTCAAATATAAAAAAATACAACATAAGTTAAAAAAAGTAAATGAATGGGAAGGTGTTTATTAGTGTTTAAAATATGCTAGGAGGAGCTGGGAGTGAATTATTTACCATAGTGTTGGTTACAATGTTAAGAAGCTCTCTGTACTAATCCTCAAGTTAAAGTGTCAAGTGGATGGGTGTTGAGTGGCTCTCATAGTGTGTCACATATTAATTTAGCCTTAATTCCAAGCCTTTGATTAGTTAAATCCAAAACCAATTGGGTGGCAAGTAGATAGAGTCAAACAATGGGGGAGTTGAGTTTCTGTTCTTTATAAAGTACATATAAAATCTCTTAATAAATTGGGTTTAATTTATGTGGCACCACTTAATCCACAAACCCAAGAATGAAATAATGTAAAACAAGTGGTATATTTGATTAATGTCTATACCACTAAATCCAGTATAGTAGTGCTTGGGAGCCTAATTGATAACCATGAACACTAATAATAAAAATATAATACAGTAGTTTTAAAAGCTATGGAAACAACCAAAAATACTTCAGATTTAAACAAAATGATTTCAGATTTAAGCAAAATCCAACTATCAGGTTAAAATATACACTCTGTTAACAGGGTTTATTGGTATTAATGGGCAAAATGAGTCAACACAGCAAAGAAGTGCTCACACGCAAAGCAAAACTATTCAAAATACAATCCAAAATACATTGATTCACAAACAAAATGGTGTGAGTTGACTTTTGGTGTACATATGTTTACTATGTGAATTGGTGAAAAAATACATTCAAGCAAGGTGAGGCAAAACTCTATCAAAAAATGAAACACAATAGCAACTCACTATTTAAACAAAATCACTCAATCAGTTTGTGCAATGGATTGTAATCAAGAATCATACCAAGGTATCTAAAATAAGACACAAGATCTGAAACATAAATTTTAAAAATATTGTGTTGTAGCTTAATTTGGCGTAAAATCTGGGGAAATGGGTGGAATTTTTTTGGGGTATTCTATAATGGGCGTAGTAAAACCAAAAACAACTAATTAAGAAATAAAAAAATCCATAATTGGGATGTTGGGTGGGAAAAATATTAATCAAATATCCATATTCAGATAAAAAGCAAAAATTAAAATTAGGGAGTAACTTAATTGAAATTTATTTAATATTTTATTAAATTTTAAAACAGAAGGAACACAACAACAGAGTACTAATGCACTCATTGTGCGCCGCAGTTGCAGTTGCCCCCGCGGGTCAAAGAACAGAGTTAGTGCAGCCCAATTGCCTACTCAGGAAGGAGATGGGAGAGGAGAGTTCAATAGTGACGCTGCACTGACACAGCTGGTTCAAGGAGCACAAGCTGCTAGGATGCAGAGCATCAACCCTTGGGTCCCAAAGCTGATCCAGAAGCCCACCAAGGTTACCACAACAAAAATGGTTAGAAACAAGAAGGTAGAACTTACTTTGTATGTGTTCAACATTGTGTACTGGCAAGAGTTGGTCCTGTCAGCCATTCTGGAGAAGGTGAAGCTTGTACTTGATACTAGCTATGAGCCCTACATAAGTGATGGCAATCAGGAGGATGACAAGGAGCCCGGGTTCTATCAAGCCAATGAGGGACAGCTGGTGTTAAAAAAGGTTGCAGCCTTCTATAACAAGGTACCCATGCCCTGTGTTGTGCCCAATGCCAATGAGCCAATCCCCACCGCTAAAAAGCCTACCCATAAGCGCATCCCTGACATCAAACGCATCATCCTGCTTAAGCTAATGCATGAATCAGGAAATTACAAGGCAGCTGCAGCCTTTATTGGAGTGGATCCCAAGTACGCCAGCAAGACCTTCAACAAGTTCATTGATACTGGACGAGTCCTTGCCGTGGAGAAATCCTTGTGTGTGTCAACCATGCTCACCAAGGAGCACAAATGGGCAATCTGCCAGTGGATAACCCAGGACTGACATCTTGAACTGGCAAATATACAGGCCATAGTCAAGTCTAATTTTGGTGTTGAGGCTTCAATTTCCTTTTACTATCATCTGATGAAGGGAATGTGCTTTTCAAGGAAAAAGCTCAGGGTATCCCCCTACAATTGTAATAGTCCAGCCAACATTGACGCCCGTAAAAAATACACAGAGGTGTACATCATCCTCACAGCCAAGGAGACGGATGAATTCTATTACATTGACAAATCAGAATTTGCCTTGTCAATGCGCAATGGGTATGTCCCCAAAGGCTCAAATGACGGGATGGCTTGGCGTGCTGCAGTCTGCACCACAGCCTATTTGATGGTGGCTCTCCTTGGTCCAAAGGGGGTTAAGCTGTACCAAATGATTTTGGGATCTCACAATAGCCAGACCTTCCTATCATTTCTCCAATTGGTCCAGGAGCACCTGAGGCGCACAAGCCCAGGCTTCACCAACATAATTGTGCTGGACAATGTTGGTCTCCATAAGGTGGCTGATATTCTTGAGAAATTCCCAATGATTGACACCAGTATTGAAGTGAGCCCCCAGCAATTGTCCATGGCAAATTTGTGCCTTCTCTTCCTCCCTGCCTGTTTGCCCTTCCTAAATCCCATTGAGGAAGTCTTTGGGTGGCTCAAGCAAGTTTTCAAGCAAGGAACCCCAACTGAGACCGAGGACCTGTTTAATTTGCTGCAGGCTGGGATCCACACCCTCCCAGCTGAGACTGGGGCCAAATTCTATGGCCACGCTGATTCATTCATCCCTGCGTGCCTAGCCAAACAGCCAATCAATTAAAGACTTAGCTTGTCCAGCTTTTTTATATTCTCTAATTTACTATTCAAGATTTATTAAGTATCATTTTATATTTAGATGTTTCCAAGCCCGCAATCATATTCAGCAGGACCATTAATGAAGGTTAGTAATTTATTTATTTATAATCATTTTTTATTATGGCATCTAAGGGAATCTCAAATGCTTGATACTGGATTATGCAAATATATTTATATCACTTTTGTCAAATAAATATAAAAATCAAATTAAAAAAGTTAAATGTAAAGTGTACAAATTAGAAGTAGATTTTATTGACATCTATTATTATACTTTTATTAAGACCTTCTCTGGGATATATTTTGCAAATCTTGTTATATAAAGTAAGACTTTAATAAAATTATTTATAATAAAAATAATCTAGAGTATATAAGATGTTCATTGATATAGAGAAAAAATTAAGAGCACCTATAATGGGTTTGGCGGTATGTACCCACCCTGCAATGGAGGTGGTGCACAACCTCCACTGCCATACCGTAAACAGTGGATACATCCTGGTTAAAATACTCCCTCCTGCTGGTGAAAGGCAGTAGGGTCAGGTGGGAGTGAAGCAGCAGCTTTTCAGGCGGGGCTACAAACCTGTAAATTCCAGCCAGGACCAGGGCACCCTGGATAATGTGATTTACCAAGTTGTATCTGGGGGATCTTCTTCCCATCAAGGGAGAGCCTGGCCTTGTCAATCCCAAGGAGGACCCTGTCCAGGTCCTCTACAGATGCAACCATCCTAAAGTAAAAGCAGAACCCCAGGTAAACAACAAGGTGAAGCCTTTGCCCAGCAAAGGCTTCAGTAAACTCACACAGAATATTGAACACAGTAATTATCTTCTTCTCATGTTTTGTTTTAGCAAAAGTCAGCTCCATTGCTTACAGGACCCCCGTCTTGTTGGAACTCCAGGCCAGCCCAAAGTCAGCAGGGAGGATTTTGGTCTTCTTCACTGCTGTTGCATCTGCAACATCCTGTTTTCCTACCGCGTGCCCAAAGTTGTCCAAGAGGTAAGAGATGGTATGCTCTACTGGGAAGCAGAAGCAAGCAGCCGCATGGGCCTGTCCCATCTCTGGTACATTCTTAAATGGGAGCATCTCCAGGACGTCCCAAACAAGCTCAATGGAGTTTACACAGTAAAATCCACTGAGGACCACCAGGTTAAGGCAGACCAGTTGGGCATACTTGTAGGCAGTAACTGCCCACTCAGATGCCCCCTCAGAATCCATCATCCCAGCTAGTGCGTCCCTTGTCATTGGGAAACCCCTGTGAATTCTGTCTTCAAGCTCCTGTAAGATAGGGGAGACAGATAGAGCTGTTTGTCCACATGAGTGGCATGATTTGAATAGAAAGAAAGCAGGGCAAAAGGAACCAGGACCTGGCGGAGTTCACTGTCAATGTTTTCTAAAAAAAAAGGTAAGTATTTTGTAATTTTTATTAATTATAATTTTTTATGTACCTTTGCAGGTTTTCTCCTTGCCAGTGGCTTCAGCAGGCTTAGCCATTCTTGGCGCAAGCAGTTGGGCTGGCAATTCTGTATCCCCAGTTCTTGCTTGCTTGGCTGGCTTGAGATGTGCATACATCTCAGGATTGTTGATCCAGACAGACAGCGCGGAGAGGGCAAATGACTTGAACTGGAGGCCCTCAAATACAGTTTTTCAAGCGTTAAGAAGACACTCAATTGTTATTTCAGGGGTGTCTGGCATCTTGGCCATGAGTGACTTGGTGGACACCTTTTTGATTATGTCCCTTGTAAGAACAGCAGCCTTGACTTTTGCCTTGACCTTGCGGTCAATGTCTTTGATTTTTGCAATTGTAGAGTCAAGAGCCTTCAAAAGCTTCTTTAATTCTCTCATATGGTTTTTTTACTAACCTTTTCATATGTTTTTATAGCTTTTGCCCCAATAAAATCTGTATTAATCTGATACTGTTACCTCTTTGTTTATTCCTGTTTTTTTTCCCATTTGCTACACTATCCCATCTTTTTACCCATTGTATATATGTTTTACGCCCATCTCAATATGTGTTGTTTGCTTTGTGTTGGCATTGTTTCCTTAATTGCCATATTATTTTTGGCGCTTTGCACAGCCCCTTGTGAAATATTAACAACAATTTGGTGATCAGCTAAATTTGAATTAGAAAATTATAGGTTAACTGTTTTTATATAAAGTTATTACTGATCCAAATTCAAACCCTTAATTATAAACTTTAAGCCAATCAGGAGCCAAGTGATAAAGTGATTGTTGTGACATAAAGGGTCATTCAATAATTCTTTGATGCATGTGCGCTAATTAATATGATTGGCTTAAAGTTTATCATTAAGGTTTTGAATTCAGATCAGTAACAACTTTATCTAAAAACAGTTAACCTATAATTTTCTAATTCAAATTTAGCTGATCACCAAATTGTTATTAATATTTTCACAAGGGGCTGTGTTTGGGTAGTAAAAATAACTGTGTTCTAGATCTAGATACATGGCATAGTAAATATATGATTTTATAGAAATAAATTGAATATAAAGAATAAAACTAACTATAAACAAAGAGAAAATAAACAATAAAAATTCAAAAAAAGATAATAGAAATAGAAATTTTTTGGCAACAGGGGGTTTATTGGGGCGGGGAATAGTGATGCCTAGTAGGCAGAATAGCACAGTAAGGAAGATGTAGAGGCAGTGCTGGCCTGGGGGGTCTGGGATTGGGTGAGTGGGGCTGGAAGGTGGGGGGTGGTGATGGCAGGGGTAGGGGTAGGAGGATTGCGCGTGATGGTTGCCATATAATGCTTGTCATATTCCTCATTAGTCATTGGCTGGATGGGCTGGTAGGTGGCAGTGGCCCAAGATGGGAGGTGCTTATCTTTGTGTGATTGGTTGCCCATGTTCACGTGGAAGAAAATTTGGGCAAACAAGTCAGCCACCATTTGGCGGCCAAAGAAAGAATTGTGGTCAAGGACCCCAAGATAGAGGTTGTTAAAAGCCTGAGGGCGGCGCTCCTGTAGTGTGGATCTAATGTTAAAGAAGGCCACATCATCCAGATAGATGTCTGCATGGCTGACAGGGCATACTGAGGCCTGGTGCCCACGTCCCTGAATGGCCTCAAGGGCAGTGGAGCAACCCTCCATCTGGTGGCTCAAGAAAACCTGATGCTTTGAATTTGAGCCATCCCAGGAGTCAAGTAATCCACCGAGGATGTGGCTGTACTTGTAGCCATTGGTGAAATCTGGGTTTGTCCAATAGTAGACAAAACCCTTGGCTGAAACAGCCAGAAATGCACCAATGAAAGTCCCCTTCTTGACCTTCTTCCTCCCTTTTGGGGCGGTGGCTCTTCTTTGGCCGCTGAAATTGTTAAAAGCTATGGATAGCTTATAGTAAGAGATGAAAATGATGTCATCTGACAAACTTGTCAGGCATCAGACCAGGGTTGACTTGATTTCAATATCATACAGGGAATCCTCAGTGCCATCCCATTGGTCCCCCGCAAAATTGTTAAGAATGTGTATGGAAGCCACCTTTCCATGCATCCAGAGCTGCACCATGCGCTTGGAGACCCATATGTTATGGTGCGCAAGCTGTTTACAGACCTGGGTTAGGGGAAGCTTGGGGTCCCGCTTGAGGAGGTCAAGCATTATTGGGTAGGCCTCAGTTATCTGGGACTCGGGGGCCTTCTTTGGATTCCTGGCTGTTTTTGTAAATTCACTGCCCCCTTTAGCTTTGGATAGGACTGTATTCCCTTGTTGCACACAAAAGACTGCACAAAGTCCAGCAAAACCACTAAATTCACTCAATGATTTAGCTCACACAGTGGATGAAAGATTTGTGTTGGTATACTCTGCAGGACCCCCAGCTCTAGTTGCTCTGGCTTGGGAAGAAACGCTAGTTAATTTGGACTATTTATTAGCTTGGTATTGTCTGCTTTTAAAGACAATCAGGAACGCCCAATCAAATGGGGCCACATCAACAACCACTAAGTCAACTAGATCTGAAATGGTTGCATTGCCTTCCAGCCAATCAGGGGTGATTGCAGAAATTACATTGAACCCCTCCAGTCCCCCTGGCCAGCAAAATTTCTCCCATGGCCAATCAGATGCTACATTGGAGGCCATGTGACCAATATCTGCCAAACCCATCCCTTTTGACAAGGCCAGGGGACTTTGAGTCCCCTGCTTGTCAATTTTAAATTTATTAAAGTTTGGGGTTTTGACACACTTAATTTTAAATTTTATTGTTTGGTTGGACTTCTGTTTGAGTCCCCCATCATCTAAAATTTTAAAGTATTAGTCTTTGCTTTGCCCCTTACCTTTAAACCTCCTGTTTTGAACCCAGTCCCTCTTCTGGGACCCTTTAAACTGACCCCAGCATATAGTGGTTTTGGTTTTTGCTTTTGCTTTAAAAATTTATGCTCAAACCTAAGTTTTTTAGTAAAAATCAATATAAAAACCTACTTTGTTTTTGATTTTCTCTTTAAACACTTTGATTTCAAACCCGCTTTTGCCCCTGATTGTTTTAAAGACACCCAAGCGCACTGCCAAGCTCTCCAATCCTACTTTTCTGCTCCTCTTGCTTTCTTGCTTATGGCTGCCTTTGTTGGTCCCCTTTTTATTGCTTGCAATCATAAAAGTCTCACCAATCCTCCCCAAATTTTGTGAAGATTGTAAATATGATACTCCCAGTCATAAAATTTGTTGCATTTTCTTTGGCTCCTTTCTTGCTCCTTCTGTGATCCACCTTGTTGGACCTGTGGTCTAAAATCTCCTCTTCTGTGCAGCTTGCAAGTGAGGCCCCCTCTAGCCCCCTGAGTTTGCCTGGTAATCTCCTTTATTCTGGGGAGGCCGTGGTGAAAATTCTGATATGTGATGATCTGGATATGGATGATGATGCCTATGCTTCTCCTGCTCCTGTGGGAGAGAAGGTGCCAATGTATGCCCCTCCTGTCTTAGAAAAGAGTAACTTGGTACCATTGCGTGCTTCTGGGATGTCCCCTTCTGCCCCTGCACGTACCCCCTGGCTACTCACCAGTTTGGCGCTGATGGCACTGAATGCCTATTTCCCTCAGTTGTCCCCTGTGTCCTCCCTGTGGTCACCCCTTCAAGCAGCTGTTCCAGTTCTCCACTGGACGGCATCCTGGTGGTTTGTTTTGCCAGGATGGGAGCCAAACTTAGTTAGTTTAGCCCCCCTCTCTCACAGTTCTGATCAGATTAGCCTTATTCATTAAGTTATTAAATTCCTGCATTATTGTGGCTCAGGTGAATTGCAACTGGGCGGCAATCTGGTCTCATGACAGACCCTGTAGGGTTAGTGCCACAATTTCCTGGAGAATTAGGGCGGTGATGATTTGTTGTTTGGGGCGCTGGGCTGCAGGAGCTGAAGCCTGATTGGCTGTAGGGGGGCAGGTTGGATGGTGCCAGGAAGTTGTTCCAAATCAAGGTTGTATCCTGATTGGTTGGTTGGTGGGCAGCTTGTGTGGGGGTGGGTACAGGAGAAGGGGCAGAGCTAGATACTGTGTGACTACTGAAAAAGTCAAAGCCATAGGGGTCAGTGGTCAGGTACAGGTCAGCTTGCTTGTTACCCACCTCAAAGGCTTGGGTGTAAATGGGTGCCTCCACATTCTGAGCCTTGCCTCCATTAAAGCTGGCTTGGCTTGGTTGCTGGTGCTGTTAAAAATGTTGCTATTGAAAACCATCTTCAAAAAACCTAGGATAAAATCACTAAAAGTAGAAATTTTAAAATTTAATGATTTATTTTTATTTTAATCTCAAGTCCATATTTGGAAGGTTCTCAAAACCATTTCATACAAATCAGGAGCCATGAAAATGAATAAAATGCCTCTGTTCCTAAATTGGATAGCTGTTGATTGGCTGTTAAATTGATAGTTTTCTATTTTAGGCTACTCATACTACACATCTTGTGTGAGTTCATTTTGTTTTGTGCTTGTGGAATATTGCTTCTAGATTGCTCCAATTTTGTTTCTTTTTAGTCCTTCTGTTGGTGCCTCATATGAATCTTGATTGGATTATAATATACTCTGGAATATCATTCATCCATTTCACTTGTTGTGTCAGTTTATTTTGTTAGTGGTTTGAACTACACAGCTTGATGTTTGATATAATTTTGTATAATGGGCTAGTGAAATTTTGTTTTTTGTTTTTTGTTTGACAGTTCATTTATTAACCAAAAATATTTGAATTAATTAAATCCTGAATCTTGCGCAACTTGGATTTCATTCAAATCTGAAATCATTTTGTTTAAATCTGAAGTATTTTCAGTTGTTGCCATAGCTTCTAACACTACTGTAGTAAATAACAATTTTTATTTAAGTGCATATGTATTTTATTAATAAAATTAAACTTTGGCTTAAAAAGTGTTGAACTGGTCACTTTTTGTCTTAGAGTGTTGAACACAAGTTTTTTCATTTCTATTAGTAAATTTACTTATAAATTGCCCTCAAATTAGTATTTTAGCTAACCAAATTATTAAACAGAGTCAAGTTCAAGTAAATTTAACCTTGGTTTTTGGTTTTTAACTCCTAAATTACTAGTAAAAATTATCTTAAAATCAGCTAAGCCAAAAATACTAATAGATTAATATATGCGGCACTCAACTCCCTGGTTCTTGACAAATTGTTGAGTACCAGGGAGTCAATCACCAGGGAGTTGAACTTACCACAGTTGCTGTCCTACAGCAGGCCACCCAGGGAAAACAAAATGGTGGAGCTCATCTGCCGACAGTTTTCTTGGAAAGGTTTGACAGTGCAGGTGGTGGCTTACGTTTGAGATTACCTGGTATGTGTTTGGTCTAAGGCAAGCTGGAACAATACTACTGGATTGCTGGTTCCACTACAGCCTGCTGCAGGACCCTGGACGTCAGTATTGGTAGATTTTATTGGTGAACTTCTGGAGTCTAATGGGTTTAATGCAATCATGGTGGTGGTTGATTGCTTCACAAAAATGGCACACTTTGTTCCCTGTTCAACCACAATTACTTTGGTGGAGACAGCTAGGCTGTTTGTGAATATAATCTTCTCCCTGCATGGCATTCTGATGGAGATTGTGAGTGACTGCAGGCCCCAATTCATTGCTCAGTTTTTTGAAGCTTTTACTGGAATTCTGGGTATCAAATTGTGTTGTTCCACAGCTTTCCACCCCCAATCTGATGGACAAACAAAGAGGGTAAACCAAAGTTTGGAGGTTTACCTGCATTGCTACACTAATGCGTGATAAGATGACTGGTGTGCTAACCTACCCATGGCAGAGTTCTCATATAATAACACCCTGCATATATCAACTCAGGTTTTGCCATTATATGTCAATGTAGGTTACAATCCCTCATCCAAAATGGGTCCTTTTTGGTTATCAACGTAGAAGCTGCAACTAATCAAGCTGCTGCATTGAAGCAGGTTCATCAGGAACTTCAGGTTACTCTTGCTGCTGCTGTGACAACTTACAAGGAATACACAGATTTCAAGCGCCAGGAAGGTTCAACCTATAAGCCAGGGGATCTAGTCATGGTCAATGCTCATAATATAAACTGAAGGTCCCCTGTCGCAAATTAGGCCCCAAGTGAGTTGGTCCTTTCAAAGTTAAACGTGAAATTGGTCCCTCTGCATACCAACTAGATTTACCCCCAGCTTTTAAGATTTTCCACACCTTCCATGAATGCTTACTTAATCCCTTTAAGGGTACTGAGATCCCTTTTTCCTAACTCATTCTTGTGGAAGGAGAACCTGAATATGAGTTAAATTGCATTTTGGCTTCTCATAAGAATTGACGCCACCTGGAGTATTTTGTTACGGTAGAAAATCAAACGGAAGGGATAGTGCGCCCTTGTAAAACCCAAAATCAGCAAAGAACTGCAGCCAAACCCCTGAAAGAAATTTACAACTTAAATGCTGTCATAGACAAAAATGGGTCAAAGCTGGGGTCACCCAAATAGCCCTCAAAAATCTGGACCTGCCTTATTTTTCCCCAAATAATTATGACAAGAAAATTATGTGTTATACACTATTTGGGGATGGCAGCGCTCAACCCGCTGGTTGCCAAAATAATTTGAATTATGACGTCATTGACTCAAATTCAAATGTAGGACCACCAACTGCTGAAAATATTCTGGCCAGCCAATCAGAAGCCTTGGAATCCCCTCCTGCCCCATCCTGAATTCTCTTAAGACCTCCCCATTTCCCTTATAGAAACTTGTTTCTAGATAGCTTATTTTCACTAAAAAATAAAAGAAAGTCTTCCCAAAAATGATGGCTCATCTGGGGCTGTTTGCCCCCATTCTCAACTAATTAGCTGTTGTCATGATCAAGCTTGCCATAGATTCCGTGGGTGCAACCCTGCCTGCTCTTTGCATGGTGCCGTCTTTGGGCTCTTTCTCTCATTTACCCCTGCAAGTCATTTGCATTTTGACAATTTTTATCTCCATCCTCTGTTATACTACCAGAGGCACCAAGATGATCAAGCTGTCCTCCCAATTTGGTTTCCTACTTCTCAAACAATTGTTGATGTTTTTACTCTATCTTCATTGCCTCTCTTTGAATAATGCAGCTTACCAATTTACTCTAGCATATTTGGTATTGTGGAAGGGTTATTTTTATTCTGAAAACTCATGAGTTTCCCAATATGATTGCTCTAACTCTCCAGATCTTATCCAAGAGTTCTATAGTTGTAACCCAACCGTCATTGATCACCCCAAGTTTACTTTAGCCGCAATAAAACTTCCCCCTGCCCACAAAAACTTCTCCTTGTCCCATCTTCCAGATGGTGGTATTGTGCCCTGGGCTAAAGCAGAGGGTAATTTCACGGTAAGTTCCATAATGCTGGGGATTATTTGGCTGAGTAGAAAGGCTCAGAAAGCCAGAAAACCTTTAATAAAACTGACTGATTTAACATATTTGAATCAAATGGTTGATTGAAAATGGGTTACAGCTGCTCCAGTTTGCCAGTTGAATCCAATCCCCCCCTGTAAGTTGACCTTGATAAATTGACATAATTTAAGGGTCACCAGATATTAACTTATTAATCAGCATGGTCATCAGAAGTTGGTCACTCAGGGGTTTTTTGCAACCTGGACTAGATACTCACTTGACAATGTGTGTCACAGCCCATACCAGAGTCCAAATGGACTCCCACAGGGGAGGCAGGCTGGGCCTGGAAGGCCATGTACACAATAGGCGCAATACAGACCAGGTAGTTGAGAGCAGTGGCTAGGGGGCGCCAACTCCCGGTATGGGGCACAACTTGATTGGCCAGCCCCAATACTGTGATATAGATGAACCCCAACTTACTGAAGTCTTGGGCAGGAGGCGCGTTGGGAAGGGGAGGAGCAGTAGGAATCTCCTTCATAGTAGGCAGCAGAGCCAGATGGTGGGGGTGGAAGTACTCCAAGTCAAGAGCGTGGGGTGGTTTGACTAGAGCAGCAAAAGTGTAATCAGGAGGATAAGGATATACAAGTTTGTATTGTGTTATGGATTCCCAAATAGATTCAAAGAGAATAATTAAATTTGAGCAAAAATAGACAATTCCTGCAATAAGATACTGATTTCTGGGCATAAACTTGCTTTATTAAGATGTCAACAGTGAGGAGCGCTTCTTCCCCTCACTATTTATACTTACTGGAGATTCTGTGGCCTTTTGTTCCACCAGAGAACTGAAAGCATCAATTTGAGTTAAATTTACAATTTTCACTGGAATTTGTGTACTTGGGAAAGGGGGTGAGTGTTCATTGGTTGCTATAACATGAACCTTTCTTGAACTGTGTAATGCCAATGTACCACAGTTATTTATAGTTCCCACAAGCAATCAAGCGCATAATTGTGTGATTGAAAAATTATGCTCCTAATGTACCATTTCCCAATAGGTGAGTGGCCCAAATTTTATAATAAGATTAAAGCCAGGGATTTGAGGATTGTGTGCCTCTCAAATCCCAGACCATTTGCTAGACAAAAGGGGGTTTTCTTGCCCTGGAAGATACTTTGTGTGGGTTCCAACACTGTGGGTTTTTTTCACCTCTAAACAGGCCAGCTGACTGTCCATGGCAATCTGGGCCCTGACAATGTGGAAGGAATAGAAGCCCGGGATCCAGGCGGTATTGCTTAGTCAATTTTTGATATATATTGAATAATTTTCACTGTTTCAACTCTTAAGAGTTGAGTCCTCCCAAAGATTTACTCAATAAAAATCACATACTCTCTGGTCTAACTTTACTTTTGAAAATACATCCTGTAGTTGGATTGTTATGCTACATCCCTTACAATTTAATCCCTAGCCAGATTATTACTGGAAGAGGGGGGCCTGTTGTTGGTACTTTGCTGTTGTTAGCGCCAAATGTTAATTCAACGCCTGTCAATCTTGGAGCTGTTCCTACTCCTGTCAAAGCTGAAACTCATGTGCAATCTCAATGTCCTGGATTTTATGCTGAAGACACTCTGATTCTCTTGCAGGCCATTTATCTAAGGTTTTTTGGGTGGGGGTAATTATTTTACTTAACCCTAGTATCTCATTTGGAAATTTCACAAAACTGTATTTGAAGCTGTGTTGGTGGTTAATCATTAACTCTATGTGGATTTGGTGGGTGATTTCTCACCACATGGAGACAGCCTCTTATTATCCCACAATTCCTATCACATTAGGCTGGTATTGAATTGTTATCTTGTGTTTGACACTGTTGTTTATAAGGTACATGTTGGTGTTCTCTAAGGTCAATTCTTTGCCTCCATCTGTGATCAATAGTTCTGGTTTACCAAACTTGCTAATAATATCCTTGCCAATACAGTATCAGACGTCATTGCCAGTATGTGTCTTCACTGCTTGTGCTACTGACCATTAAGTGGCAAAGTCAATAGTGGTGATGATATACTTTTTATTGTTGTGTTTCCCTGGTATTGGCCCAACAATGTTGAGGGCTCACACCTTGAAGGGTGATTGAGAGCAAATTGGTAACAAAGACGTTTGGGGAGTGTTGCTTTTTAAAAAAAATTGCACACTTCACATTGTTCAAGGACCTCTTGTATGTCCCTGTACAGGTTCAGCCACCAAGCTTTGTGTTTTAGAAGCTCATAGAGGTTGTGGCTTTTTTATGGCCTAAATCTTGGTGGTAACACAATATAGTGTTGACCCTCTGATGTGTGGGGGTGTACAGGATGATGTTTAAATTGGTAATTTTTCAATGCAATGTTCCATACACGTCTGTGAAGAGGTGTTTGTTATTAATGACAGTGTCTCTTGTAATGTTGGTGGTACTGTTACTGTACAACAGTCACTGTCAAGTATTTAGCCAAATAAATACTCCAAAATATAAAGTTGTTCTGTTTTTACTATTTATTTCATGTAGATAGGTTTGAAAGGAATTCTTCAGGTGAAGATTCCTGGAAACTTGGTATCCGTATTTAATAAAAGAATAGATTACAGGTGGTTAGCCAGGTGAGGCTAGCTAGTAAAATTGAGGCAAAATTGGCCAAAGCAATCTTGGAGACTAGCCATCTCAAAAACAATTTATTTAACTGGGAAGGTTAATTAATAAATTCATGGAAATATAATTAATGAGGATTTAATTACATTGTTTAATTTCCTTGACTGTGTCAAGAAGTTTGGTTAAGGTTAACCATAAGTAAACCCACAAATTTGGGTTAAAAGCGCCATTTTGGCAAATTAATTAGGTTAGAAGCACTGCCTAATTAATTTGTAAAGCTCCAAGGCGCCACCCAGCAAATGTTTCAGACGCTGGGGCGCTGAAGCGCTGCCTGGGAAAGTTCTTGGGTGCCGCAGTGGCACCTGGCTTGAGTTTTGAAGTGTTTAATTAGTTTTTAACACAAAAAACCATTAAATGCAAAGATAACTAAAAAAAGAAATGATCTCTAGGGGTTTAGGTTTGATCATCTGGTTCCCAGTTGGAACATTTATAGCTGAGTTTTGGAATGTGTTTATTCCATAGGGTTTTGGCGCTGGGAGCTGAGGAAGCTCCATGCTGAATTTTTACATTGAGATAAATGGTGTCAGGTGACTCTTTCTCATTGTAGGTTAACTCTCATAGGCTGAGAAATATTGGTGATCTTTTAGGTAAATATATAGGTTTGGGTGACTCAAATGTCATAGACTACGTGATGAATCATAGGTTAATTCAGGAATTGGAGGGGTTTTCAGCCAAATATGCCCTGAATGGTGTATAAGCAAAAACAGCTAAATTTTAATAAAGATATATTGTCAATTTTGACGCTTTCCCCTCAATTAGTTTTCAATTGTTATGTCTTCTTTGTTAAATTTTAAAAGAGTAAAATTTGGAGTACTTTGCGTGGAAACCGCTGCTGCCAGGAAAGAAGTTCCTATAAGTTTGCTAGAGGAAGCTTGGGCAAGTCTTGAGGTCACCATGACTGTGCCTGAGGAGGCTTTGGTGGGAGTAAAAGCTGCGTTTGAAGAATTGTATTCTGATTACTTTGAAAAAGTAGGGACTCCTGCTCAAGGAAACCAAATCTATTTATGGTATTCTTGGAACCTGTTAATTGGATTTGACAAGATTTTCCAACAAGTGAAAGCAATGGCCAATTGAGAAATTGAGGCTTTAAGAGCAAGAAAGGAAAAGCGTGTTGAGATCATGGCTTGTTGGCAGGATGACAATAAAGTGTTGTCCCACAAAATTGCCTCTCTGGAGGCAAAGCTCCTCCAAGCTTTTTCACAGGAAGTTAACAGCAATAAGAGTCAAGGGCAAGATAATGGTAAGTTTGACTTGTTGCACCTGGATCTGTCACAGGTACCTAGGGCATAATCCTCATCCTTGGTTTGGAGTACTAGGAGACACCAGTCTGGGTCCAGACCATTTTCACCTCTGGTGGCCCTGATGTATAGGTGGGAAAGGGTGTCAGCCATGACTAGCTTGGGTCCAGGCTTGTACTGAATATTCATGTTGAATGTCTCAAGGAATTCTATCCAGTATGCTTGTCACCTGGATAGGTTGGCCTGGGTTTTAAAATAGATAAGGGATTTGTGATTGGTCAGGGCAATAAATACTTCCTGGTGCTCTAGATAGCAGTGCCATTTCATTAGAAAGTGGACAATGTCCAACAGTTCCTTATCATAGATAGAATACTGGCATTTGCCATCTGTCAATTTGTGTGATTCATACACTACAGGTAAGAAGTTGCCACAGTTGTTTTGATTTATAACACCCCTCCAATGGAGGCATCCAAAGCATTGGTTTCCATTTGGTAGTCTCCATCTTTCTTTGGGTACTGAAGAATAGGAGCAGATATCAGCTTTTCCTTCAGGCGGCAGAAACAGAGGTTGTTCTGTGGAGTTCACACAAATTTAGACTTGATGCCTGCTATTGATAACAAGAGTGCTGACAGAACGCCGCAGTTGGGTATGAACCATTGGATATAGGCAATCATCCCAAGGAAGGTACAGAGTTCAGCCTTTTCCTTGGGTGGCATCATTTTGCAGATTGCTTGGATCTGTTGGTAATCTGGCTTGATGCCGTCTTTTGGCACTACATGGCCAAGGAATGGAAGCTGTTCTTGGTAAAACTGGCACTTTGACAACTTGGCAAGTAGTTTGTGTTGTGCCAAGGTCGTAAAGACTGCTTCTAAGTCCTTGTGGTGTTATGCTACTGAGGGGCTGTACACAATTATGTTGTCTAAGTATACCAGCGCATGTTTGCCAATGTGGGGTGCAAAGACCTCATTCATGAAGGTAACAAAGGTTGATGGTGCATTTGTCATTAAAAAGTTGAGCATGACACACTTGTATGAACCATACTTGGTACGGAAGGCTGTCTTGGGTATTTCTTCCTTTTTGATGCAAATCTGGTTGTAGCCTTCTGTCAGGTCAATCTTGGAGAAAATAACTGCTCTGCCCAAGGCATCAAAGATATTTTTAATGAGTGAAAGTGGGTAATAATTCTTGATGATAACCTTGTTTAGTTCTCAATAGTCAGTGACAAGCCTAAGGATTCTGTCCTTTTTTGCTACAATGGACACAGCAGCGCTAAAGGAATATTGTGAGGGTTGAATGAGCCCTTTTTCCAATGCTTCCTTGAATTACGCGTGTAGTGTGTTGTCATTGTTGGGGGTGAGGCAATATATTGATCAAGCATTGGGTACTTCTCCTTTTATCTGGATGGTGTGTTGTATGTGTTTCTCTGGGGGTAACCCTGGTAGCGCTTTCTTGAAGATTTGTGGATGGTGGTCCACAATTTCTTGGTCTTGGGGAGTGGTTGTGTTCTGGTGGTCCTTGAAGTGTATGAACTTTTATTGACAGGAGTCCCAGTCCATGTGCGGTTTGTTCTTCCTCAATCAGTCAAGGCCAAGTAACACGCCAAATCTTGGAAAATCAATGACAGGTCCTTGGATGGTTGAGTGGAGGTTCTCCAGCGTGATAAGAAGAGGGCAGTTTTCTGAGTCACATGAATTTGATGTTCATAAGCTAAAACCATGTTCTTAATTCATAAAGAATTAGTGGCTGATCTGAACTTGTTTACAAAGTTGCTATTGAGAAGGGTAAAATATGCACCTGAGTCTAAAAGAGCTGAACCTGTGTAACTGCAAAAGCAGAAAGGGTAGGATATAAGTTTATTGGGATATCTGGCAATGGTGTAGAGTACTAGATCTTCTGAGGAAACCTGGGTCATAGGGCACTGATCCACATCCTCTGGGCAATATTCATTGTTTGGCAAGGAAGAAGGTTGATGAGGAAAGCTTGGCTTGCTTAATGCTCTCCCTGGGCTTTTCCCTTGTCCTGGTTATCCTGTGTGGCAGTGACACAGAAGTGGATACAATTTGACTGTCTATTAATCCTGTTTCTGTGGCTGTTTGAGCCTGTGGGTCTATGGTTTGAATTGTTGTTGTTATGGGTATTCCCAGGTGGAGGGCGGTTGGAACATCCAGCTGGGTGAGAGTCCTTGGGTTGCTCTCTTTTCCCAGTCTTTGCCTTGTGGAGGGCATTGGACATTTGCTCTGGTTTCTCTGACTTACAGTACAGACTCTGAAGATTGGTTACTTGGTCCAGGTTAATGTGTCTTATTACATGCAACTTATGGGCATTGTAGTACATGAGATGTGTGGCTGGATTGTCAAACATCATATCTGAGGCAGCTTGTAAGTGGAGTTTCTTGTAGGCTCAAGTAAGCTCTTTTACTGTACTGGTTTAGGTTAAGTTTTTTACTTGGCGTATGATCATGAGGGCTGTGTCCTTCATCATAAATCTTGCCAGTGCTTTAACTGTGCTGTTTTAGAAGAGTTACAAGGGTGAAAATATTTAGAAGCTAGATAATATTTTTTATTGAGAGATAGTGATTATATAGTTAATGTGAGTCATGGATAACAGGAACATAATTATGTAGATCACACAGTAGGATGATGAAGGGGTGGCCTGATCCTAGTAATGAGTCAAGCACCAAAACAAGGTATCCACTTTAAGGGATCATCATTTGTTCATGTTGTTGGATTTGGAAATTTGAGTTGAATTCCTAGTCTGGCTTCAAGTGACTGGATAATTAGATTGCGGGTCACAACCCTGCTTACTCGGAACCTTGCTGGCAGGTCAAGCCTGCTGTTTTGACACCCCCCAACTGAAAGTTGGCCTCCTCTGGGGGCAGGTTTTCAGGGAGGTTTTTGGGAGCCTGAGCTCCATACTGTACTAACTGTTGTTCTGTGGCAGTTAGGACAGTCTCACGCTGTTTCTGTCTTGCCTTGCAGGCTCTCAGGCAATCATGGTGGAGGACCTTGTCTTGTTTACATTTCCCAAGTCCTTGCACAAGGTAAGTGTTGTTTTTTTTACCTTTAAGATGATCTCTGTGCCTACTTTCTCTGGTTGTAGTTTGCTTTTGTCAATGTTCATGACCCAAACTTTGTTACCAACCTCATGTCTGTTTTGGATGGGGAAAAATTCCTTTTTAGACACTTATTTTCTCTTTCTGTTTGATTACTATTGGCCTCTATAACCTGGGGATCTGAGCAGGGTGGAACATTGCTTGGTATTTCCAGCTTGGGTCCTGATAATGCTTGGATGATATTGGGCTGTGTGCAATATACTAGCTTGAAAGGGCTTTTCCCGGTGGATCTTTTCACATGAGTCTGGCATACAAACAATGCAGTTGATAGCTGCTTGTACCATTCCTCAGGTCTCCTGGCAGTGAGCTTGGCCAAGGCTTGCACGAGGTTGCTATTTAGCTGTTCCACATGTCCATTGGCCTGAGGATGGTAAGGTGCTGTCACTGTGTGCCTGACCCCATTCTTGGTGAGGTATACATTGGTATCTTCAGAGGTCAATTCTTTTTCTCCATTGGTTATCAGAAGTTCCAGCTTTCCAACCTTGCTGATGATTTCCTTTCCTATGAATTACCACATGTTGTTGCCTGTATGTGTTTTTACTGCTTGTGCCACTGGCCATTGTGTGGCAAAGTCTATTGCAGTGATGATGTAATTTTTCTTGTTGTGTTTCCCTGGCATTGGGCCCACAATGTCTAGGGCTCACACCTTGAAGGGTAGTTGTGTGCGGATAGGTAGTACTGACTTAGGTGGGGTTTTGCTTTTTGCAAATTTCTCACATATTTTGCATTGGTCCAAGACTTCCTGAACGTCTTGGTACAGGGTTGGCCACCATGCTTTGTGTTTAAGGAATTTGTAGAGGTTGCAGCTTTTTGTGTACCCTAGGTCTCTATGATAACGTAGGATGGTGTCAACTCGCTGATGTGTGAGAACATAAGAGATGGTGGTTCTGTCAGACATTTTTTGATGTAAGGTTCCATGCACATCTGCAAATAAGTGCTTGTTCTTAATGACTGTTTCCTTTGTTATGTCTGTGGTACCAGGGGGGAAGCCTTTGTCCTTTGTCCGCAAGTACCAAGAGGGGCCAGTCTGGGTTGAGCCCATTATCTCCTCTTGTGCTCAGACGTACAAGCGTGAGAGTGCATCTGCCATGGCAAGTTCTGGACCAGGCTTGTACTGTATGAGTATATTGAATATCTCCAGAAGTTCCATCCAGAGGGCCTGACAGCAGGATAGATTTGCTTGGGGTTTGAAATATATGAGTGACTTGTAGTTGGTCAATGCCATGAATTCTTCCTGTCATTCTAGATAACAATTCCATTTGACTAGGCAGTGTACAATTTTCAACAACTCTTTGCTGTGTATAGGGTATCAACACTTGCTGTCTGTCAGTTTCTGTGATTTGTAGGCTACAGGCAGGAAGTCACCATTATTGTTTTTGATTTGTAGTACTCCCCAATGGACCTGTCTGAGGCGTCTGTTTCCATTTGGTACTCCCCATTGCATTTGAGATACTGTAGGATAGGCGCTGTTGTGAGTTTTTCTTTGAGATGCCTAAAGCAAAGATCGCATTGGGGGGTCTATAAAAACTTGGATTTGGCGCCAGTTATGGTGGATAGGGGTGCAGTCAGGATGCTGCAGTCAGGTATAAAACGGTGTACATAGGCAATCATTTCTAGGAATGTGCGGAGTTCCAACTTGTCTTTGGGCGGTGGCATTTTGCAGATGGCCTGGATCTTCTGACTGTCAAATTAATGCCATCTTTGGAGACTATGTGTCCTAGGAAGGGCAGTTGTTCACAGAAAAACTGACATTTGGAGGGCTTGGCTAGTAGCTTATGTTGCGCCAAAATAGCAAAGACTGCTTCTAAGTCCTTGTGGTGCTGTTCTACTGAGGGACTATAGACAATAATGTTGTCCAGGTATACCAAGGTGTGCTTGCCTATGTGAGGGGCAAACACCTTGTTCATGAAGGTCACAAAGGTTGATTGGGCATTTGTCATACTAAAATTAAGCACCACACACTCATATGAGCTGTACTTAGTGTAGAAGGCTGTTTTGGGGATATCTTCCTCTTTTATACAGATCTGAAGGTAGCCTGCAGTTAGGTCAATCTTGGAGAAGACTGTGGCGCCACCCAGGGAATCAAAGTGGTTGTTAATGAGCGGCAGCGGGTAACAATTCTTGATGATAACTTCATTTAAGGCCCAATAATATGTGGCTAGGTGCAGGGTGCCATCCTTCTTGGCCAAAAAGAATATGGCAGCCCCAAAAGGAGATTGTAATGGGCGGATAAGTCCTTTCTCCAAGGCCTCTTTGAGGTAGGCACGTAGGGTGTTGTCTTTGTTTGGGATCAGGCAATAGATAGGTCACACCTTAGGTACAGCTCCCTTGAGTTGGACAGAGTGTTGGATATGTTTTACCAGAGTCAACCCAGGTAGAGCCTCCTTGAAGGTTTCTGGATGGCAGGCTACAATTTTGCAATCTTGCAGAGCAGTGGTATCCTGGTGGTCTTTGAAGTGTATGATCTTGTACTGGCAGGAGTCCCAGTCAATTGCCTTCAGGTTCTCTTTTTTGTCCAGGCTCTCTGTGATGTGTACAAAGACGTGATTGCATAGGAGTTGGTCTACTAAGTCAGGGTAGATCTGGTGGTTGACACCTTCACGCTTGATGGTCAACACTGAGGTTGCCCAGTCCATGTGGGGGTTGTTTTTTTGCAACTAGTCTAGTCCCAGTACAATGTCAAACTTAGGAAAGTCAATGACGAGACCTTGGATGGTGGAGTGGAGGTTCTCAAGCATGATGGAGAAGGGGGCAGTTTCCTTTGTCACAGCAATGTGGTGTTCATCAGCCAGGACCACGTTTTTAATCCGCAAAGGATTAGTGGCCAGCTTGAATTTATCCACAAAGCTGCTGTTGACTAAGGTTCAATCTGCGCCCAAGTCCAGGAGTGCTGAGCCTGTGTAACTACAAAATTGGAAAGGATAAGACATCAGTTTATTGGGGTACAAGTGATGGTGTAAAGTACCAGGTCCTCCAAGGGTACTTGGATCATTGAACACTGGTCCATGTCCTCAGTTTGGTATTCATCATTGGGCAAGTCAGGAGTTGTGCGGGGAGAGCTTGGCTTGCTTAATGCTCTTCCTGGGCTTTTCCCTTATCTTGGTTGCCTTGTGTGGCAGTGATATGGAAATGGGTACAGTTTGAATGGCCACTGTTTCAGTTTTCATGTTCATTTGAGCCTGTGGGTTTATGGTTTGCACTGCTGCCTTTGCTCCCAGGGGATGGTCAATTGAAACGCCTGGCTGGGTGAGAGTCCTTGGGTCTCTCTTGCTTTCTGGTTTGCACCTTGTGAAGAGTTTTGGACATTTGTTCTGCTTTCTCTGCTTCACAATACAGACTTTGAATATTGGGCACTTGTTCCAGGTTCATGCATCTCATTACATGCAACTTGAGTGTGTCATAGTACATGAAGTGTATAGCTGGGGTGTCAAAAGCCATATTAGCAGGGGCACGTAGTCAGAGTTCCTTGTAGGCACGGGTGAGTTCCTTCACGGTGCCAGTCTGAGTTAGGTTTTTTACTTGGCGTATGATCATGAATGTGGTGTCCTTAAGCATGAATCTTGCCAAGAAGTCTTGTTTGAAGGTATCCCAATCCTTCTTGGTGTGTTTTTCATGCCACTTATTGCACCAGATGCCAGCATCATGAGTCAGTTGGATGGAGATCTCTGCAATCCAGAATTGCTGTGGGCATTTCATTTGGGCCAGTTTACTTTGGGCATATTGGATCCATGCAGTGGTGTTGTTGTTGTTGGACCCAGCAAAGGATTCCAGGGCAGCGCTTTAAAGTTTTTGGGCTACGTAGGCTGGCATGGTGTTTTCATCAGTTTCACGAGGCATAGAAGAGAGAGCCTAGAAGAAACCTTGTTCTGACAGGGCATTGAACACAGAAAGTGGCATCATCATGTTCTGGTAGAGAACAAACCCATCAGGTATCTTGGCACCAGGCGTGTACAGTGTCTAGTCTGCTGGGAGGCCAGACATGATTCTATCAAGGATTTGTTAGCCACAGCAAGTACGGGCAACAAACGGAATTTTGGGGAATAAGGTAGGATGGAAACCCTACCTGTGATACCAATGTTGTAATTGTGCTGTTTTAGCAAAGTTACAAGGGGGAAAATATTTAGAAACTAGATACTAATTTTTATTGGGAGATAGGTATTATATAGTCATTGTGAATCAAGGATAACAGGAACATGATTGTGTTGATCACACTGCTGAATGGTAAAGAGGTTGGCTTGATCTTATTAATGAGTCAAGCGCCAAAACAAGGTATCCACTGTAAGGGATCATAATCTATTCATGTTGTTATATTTGGAAATTTGAGTTGACTTCCTAGTCTGGCTTCAAGTGACTGGTTAATTGGATTGTAGGTCACAAACCTGCTTACTCAGAACCTTGCTGGCAGGTTAAGCCTACTGTTTCAACACCAGAAAGTATTTTTGAAGATGTCCCAGTCCTTCTCAGTGTGGTCTTCATGCCACTTGTTGCACCAGGTGCCTGTGTTGTGGTTAATGCAAATAAATATCTTTGCAATCCAAAAGTGTGTGAGGCATTTCATTTGTTTTAGGTTGTTTTGGGTAGATTAGATCCAGACAGTGGTGCTGTTGTCATTTGCTCCTGCAAATGATTCCAAGGCAGCACTGTGCAGACGTTGAGCTACATAGGCAGACATGATACTTTTGTCAACAACTTGGGCTGTGGAAGTAGGGTTTTGAAAAAAAAACCTTGAACTGATAAGACATTGAAGGCAGGAACCGACACCATCATGTTCTGATACAGTACATATTTTTCTGGTATCTTGGTCCCTGGTGTGTAGGGTGTCCAGTCCACAGGGAGCCCAGACATGATTCTTTTGTATATTTTTTGACCGTGGCAGGTACAAGCAACAGGAGGAATCTTGAAAAAATATAGGATAGAGAACCTACCTGTGCTATCAATGTTGTAACTGTGCTGTTTTAGCAGAGCTACAAGAGAAAAATAATTGAAAACTAGATAATATTCTTTATTGAAAGATAATCATTATATAGTTGTTGTAAATTGTGGATATCAGTAACATCATTGCGCTGATTACTTGGCTAGATAGTTAGGAAATGGCTTAATCCTGGTACAGTAGTTTTAAAATCTATGGTGACAAACAAAATAAATTAAGATTTAAGCAAAATAAAAATGAACCCAGATCTATAGTAAATCAATATAAATTTGTTTATTTCTAATTTTTTTTAAATCTGAGTTCATTTTGTTTAAATCTGGATTGTTTTTGCTTGTTGCCATAGCTTTTAAAACTACTGTAATAAGTCAAGTGCCAAAACAAGGTATCCACAGTAAGGAATCATCTTTTGTTCATATTCTTGGATTTGGAAATTTGAGTTGACTTCCAAATTTGACTACAGGTCACTGAAAAGTCAGATTATAGGCCAAGAACCCGCTTGGTCAGAACTTTTCTGGGAGGTCAACCCCATTATTTTGACATCTATCATTCTTAAGCAAATGCTACAGTTAAAATATTGAATGCATCTCTTGTGAAGATATTAAGTAAGTTAATAATAATAATTTTCTCTTTTTGGAAGATACACTTCCAAATGCTCTAAAAATCTACTACACCCAAATAAATTAAAGCATATGCAAAAGTTACTATAAACTGGTATATGAACACAAACCAGTGTGTAAGGTCTTGCCCATAATGATACAAGGTTATAGACTAGAGCGTGCAAGGCATTAGGATTCAAATTTAAAAGATATAAGAACGTAGGAACTGTCTGTAAGATAATCTTACAGAAACTTGCTAAAAACCTATATTGTGCCACAAATGGAGTAATAGAGTGTAAGAACCCTAAGCAAAAAAGATAAAATAAAGTATTCAATAGTGAACAATTTGTAACTAAGGGAATATCAATATTAGGATATTCTCTATCAGCAAATTGATATATATAACTATTGAAAGATTTCTTAAGGAAAAAAAATGGATACAACAAGCCTAAGGCTTGTTGTTTTACAAGTTCCATTGGATTTAAGGAAAGAAAAAGCTAAACTAAAAAAATGAATTAAAAAAACAAAATTCTTAAAATTACAAATCTGAAGTTAAAAATTGTAAAAGATTGAAGAAAAGAAATCACTTAGAATTTTGGCTTAAAGCCTACTCTTCAAAAGCTCTTTATTTATAGAGAAAAAAGCCTTTTTGGTTGGAGACTGATAGCCAGGAGGAAGCAGCCAAGAAGAGGAGCAACTGGAGAAGTTGGAGAACAACCAGAACCAGAAAAGGGAAAATAGAAGCCAGTACTATACGCAGATCAGCATTGTACCCGGGGGAGCAGCAACGACGCAAGCAGGAGTTTTGAAAGGTAAATAATAGTGAAAATATTCTAACTTTAAAGTAGAAATATATATATAAGTAATAGAGAAGGACAGAGCAAACAACAATAACAATTCAAACACAAATAGCATCAAAAAGAAAGGTAATAAACTTAGAATACTTAAATATTAACTTTTGATTCAAAATTACAAATATTTAAAATACTAAAAATCAAACCGAGCAAAAATATTAAATATAAAACATTCAAAGAGCCTGCCCTTTGGGGCAGGGTATGACACAGTGATTGCCAACAGTGCACTGGAATCACACCTATCTTTACTCAAGAAAATTTCTAAAAAAGAAAACTCTGGTATACAAAAAGCAAGACAGAGGCAAGTGAGAAAAGAGAAGCAAAGAGTCAAAAAAAGCTATATCCTTTAAGGTTGAGAGATTTCAAGTAGGAGGTGAAATCTGGGTAGTCAACCTTGACTGAAACAAAATTAATTCTTGTTTAAAAGGCCAGGAGCTGTCATGTAAGTTAAACCCAACATAGCTATCTCATCAAGAAAATTGGCACTCAAACAGACTTGAAACTCATGCATCATTATAGACTCTGATTATGTAAAGCTAGACAGGCTCAAAAGAACATGCAACTACCAGTACTCACAATCAAACAGGAATAATATCAGTTTTGCCACCCAGACAACCTTAATAAAATCCCTAAAGCTCTGTTTTTCAGCATTGCAGGGAAAATATTTCAACATTTTCAATTACTCTCTCTTGGAAAATCATTTTTCCAATAAATAACTCAATTGCCAAGTAAAAGAAAAAACTTATACCACATCATACAGTACCTAAAAAATATACAGACACTCAGAAAAACATATTAACTCATGTCCATGACTGCCAAGATCTACATGAACAGTATTTGGCTCACCAAAACTTTATAACTCTTCTATTTTTTATCAATAAAATTATCATTCTTTTTACATTAGTTTTAAAATTTATGGCACTAAGAAAAAAATCATCTGTAAATGAAATCAACTTATCTGTAAATAAGATCAAATTGAACCTAAATCTATTGTTAATCAATACAGATTCAAATTTTTAAATTTTGGTTGCATCTGAGTTGATTTTGCTTACAGCTGAGTTGATTTTGTTTACAGATAAGTTGACTTCACTTACAGATGAGTTTTTGCTTAGCACCATAGCTTTGAAAAAAACTGTATCAAAATCATCCCTTTATCTTGTTTTATATACTTCCAATAATTGTATATTCAACAAATATATTTACAGTCATGTGATTGATAATAGTTTTAGCTTAATGATGACACTTTAAATAGTTATCATTATTTTAGGGTGATGTAATTATCTGAGTTAGGTGATATTGTGCAATATGCACATATACACCACAAGACTGTAAATCGAGTTCAAGATAAATAGCCCATAACCTGCTGGATATAATAATTAGCTTCATTTAGACGAAAAAAGCAATGTAAATCAATTGCAATAATATATTAAGATAAAGTTTACAAAAGTAAAATTAAATATTAATAAGGCTGCAAATTGGGCTTAAGAGGAACAGTCCATAACCTGTACGCATAAAAAATGATTGGCTTGGCTGAAAGGATAGTGAAGTAATTATTGGCAGCAGCAGTACATCATAAATCCACTTAATCGCAGGAAGAAGGGCGAAAACAAAAAGAAAATCAAAGTATGGCATTGAGCTAATAACGATAAAGATAGCTATCTGGTTTTAATACTATCGATGCAAAAGGTGGGTTTATTTAGTATTTATATTGATGGGATGAAAATGGGGAGTCCTACCACCAAACACTCGACCTTACATCAAATCAAAAGGTGGATAGGTTTTCTTATCTTATCGCTCCTTTAAGCCAAAAAATCTAGCTCCCCATGCTCTAAGGTTGAATATGTTTAGATAAGACCGTTTCTCAGATGTGAGGTTTGATGTTATGCTCGTTGGTAATCCACAGGCAAGCTGAATTCCACTTTAGATCATCTGACCTAGAGCTCCATGATTTTACTCGCTTAAAAGAAAAAATATTTACTTTACTATTTATATTTCCTTTGGTGAAACTTGTGGAGTCCTATCCAGACCACAAATTCCGAAAGAATGAATTTAAGAAGTGGGTAATAACCTGAGCCTGCCAAAAACCCAAACAACCAAGGAAAAGGGTGGTAGTATATTATCTTATTGGACATGTTTCATATAGTGTCGTATCCCTTAGGTGTCGCTACCATGGAAATACAGTGCTTGGATTTGGCGCGTGTAAACTGTTTGAACTAGTATTTTAAATTAGATCTGATTTGCATTAAAATTCTTATCAGCTGAAACTGTTGCATAAACTAATACCTTGTACCTTATACCTTACTCGCTCCTCACCATCCTTCAGTATGACTTCCAACCAGCAGCCTATGGCATGCGACCAGTGCTACACTAATCGAGTGAAATGCAATCGGTTGGCTCCATGTTGTTCGAATTGCCTCTCAAAAAAACTGCCCTGCTCCTGGGATCGCCAGTCAGTTTGCAGGCGTTATCAATCATATCAGAATGTCGACACTTTTGCAGTTCAGGTTCCAGCTGAGGCCCCACCAACTGCTCCCCTATCTTCCAAGGTTACTTGCATACGCTTTGAGCTTACTGAGGGCTTCCCCAAGCGCTCATCAAAAAAGCAGCCCAAACAAGATTGTATTTCTCAATCTTCAAAGGCCCCACAAAATCAACTAAGTAAGAGCATCAGTATACGAAAGAGTAGCTCACGCTGTACTTGGGGACTTGTCATTCAGAAATGGCTTAGTTCTTCGCATCTCAGAGTATACTTTTATTCCCTTGTTGGGTTTACAGGGGTTTCTTTATCACAAGCCACAGAACGCGATCAAGAAATCTTAATCGAGTTACTACTTAACAAACTTCTTCTTAAAGCCTCCCTAGTTAAACCCCAATCGCTAGTCTTTGCACCCCAACAGGAGTTTGCTTCACTTCTTCTACTGGCTACTGATGCCTACTTCCATTTTTTCAATCCTTATAATTCACTTTTTACTCGCCAGAGTTATGAATCTTTGCCACGTTCTCCACTGCTGCGTTTCTGTGTTTGGAGAATGGGACTGTCTTTTATCCCAGATAACCCTATCAAGGCCATACTACTGAAAAAGATTGACCCTTATCTGCTTAAGCTGACTAAGCCATCCAAAGTCAAAGCCTCTCTTGATACTATGCAGAGCTTTTTAATTCTCATCTTCAATATGGAAAATTCTCCTTTGAGCATAAGGCGTGGATTTTTTCATGGGTCTGTCCTCAGCATGGTCTTTTCTCTGGGACTGCATTGCATTGATCCTCTTTCTACCAAGCAAAGGACACAGAACAGCATCAATCGGAGTATTGAGCGGATCCTTGCATATAGACTTGTGATATTTTACCACTTTGTTTGTGCTGTGAAACTGGACTCTTTTCATTTCACCATTGGATCTTTTTATAATCCTTCTCTCCGGTTGCCTCCTGCTGCCTTTACATCATACCATTCCCAATTCCTAGCCTCCTTACCCAGGAATAACTCCAGCTTTCATGGTGTCTCTGATTCTGGACCAAGTAATCAGACTTTGGATGTCTTTTTTGAGGCAAAAAGTTTTATAACTGATCATTCTCCCTCAAGCAGCTTCCAAAGCTTCACAAGAGTATTTGGTTCTTCAATCAGTACCTTTTCCCCTGCCCTTAAGGATTTATGTGTTCTTCTATCCAATGAATGTCTCTATGAAGAGAGTGTTATAATGAAGGGGGTTCATAATATACGCTTGCAGCTACAGGCTTGTGGGAGTCCAGGAAAGCTGATTTTGCCTAGAATTCAAACTTCTCTCCAAAAGTTAAAGGATTCCTTTGCATCCAAGGCTCACTGTCTGGATAATCTCTTGGAGTTTAATTCTGATGTTAATAGCTACTCTCATAGCTTGTTGGTCAATGAGTCTGCAGAAGGAAAAAAGAAATTTAGCTTTCATGATTTTGTAGCTTCTGATTTGTTGTTTGAAGCTTTGTCCAATCCCACCTCTTTATATTTGAGAGAAACAAATCAGGGCAACCAAATGATCATTGATACTCTTCTCTTCTTGAGAATACATTATTATTTTTGCTGTTTAGTTCTTTTTGACTTGGCATCCTGCATTGACCCAAAAAATCTCTCTGCGCCCTTTTTTATGCGCCCCTTGGCTGGAATAACCACTCCATACATCACTGCTGGCCTTGTCTCTGCTAATCGGTTGATTGATCTACTGAATCAAGTCAGTATGGAGCCCTTTTATTTTATTCGACTATCCTTCCTTGGGAGTGCCTCAACGTTTATCATTCGGCACTACACCACCTACTGTGCCATTCCACAGAGCTCGAACCCATCCTGTCCCTACCATATATTAGCTGTTAGGTGCTTAAGAGCTCTTCTCCGCTCACGAGAAATCCTCATCATGTCATTGAGCTGCCCTTTCATAGGAACTCAGGCCAAACAGTTTCTTATTATGTTTGACTTCTTCCTCGCTTTGCACCATATTGTCCTCCCTGCTGTCGATTCATCTTCAATCCAAATATGATGCAGATTATATCCTGATATTACCTTATCTCTATTTTTAAATATTCATAAGTTTTTTACTGCCCATCAATTGTTATAAAGTGTCAAGGGTCTGGATGTACAAGCATTCTGGCTACCGCCAACCTACTTAACATCCAGCCATCGCCCAATTTGGTGCCCTTCCAATATACCGTTCGACATACCAAGAATGGTAACCAAGCAATATCACATGACGATCCAAGTATCCAGTGGCTCAAACCCATCCCGCACATGACCAACCCCTAGGTTTGATCCAACTAAATCTCTGCCACAGCCCAATCTATATAAGTCTAAAATATTATCCAATAAAAGATACTTCTCTTCTCTCCTAATTCCATATTTGAAGCTTCCCCAAAAGGCGCTCCTTATCACTGGTAGCAGCTACAGGTTTTTGACCACACCCATGAAAGAGAAAATGACTGACCAAAACCCACCCACCTTCGCTCATATACTCAACCAGGCCACATCCCAGGAGACCTGAAAAACGTACTTCTGTGCCCACAACATCGACAAAGATATACCTAGTGGATGCACCGTTTTCGAAGGTCTGGTCATGCCCAAAGCATGCGCCAAGATAATTCAATACAGTTGCTCTCTCCAACCACAAACAAACGCACAACCACCTATCACAGGTGAAGTTACCAACACCAAATACATTGGTATTGACAAGTTTTTTTGGTAAAAACAAAGAAAATATCATCAACTGGCTAGACCACTCAGCCACTAAACTCCGCGCCAGCTGCATCCCCCATGAGAAATGGGTCCAGGAAGCCAGCAAGCGCCTGTACGAGGCCGCAGCTAACTGGTTTGCCACTTGGGTCGGCTCACGAACTGACGGCCAGCTTGACAACTGGGAAGAGTTCAAAGCGGACATCACACATAATTTTCGCGTCACCGAAACCCTCCAAGACATTGTAATACAGCTCAGCGATCTTCCTCAGAAGACCACTATCACAGCTTACGCCAATAAATTTGAGAAAATACACCGCAAAATCCAAAACCCAGCACAAGCTGATAACGTACATACCAGAGCCTCATTCATCAACAGAATGAAACCCTCTGTTGCTGCCCTCATCCGCCCAGAGGCCAACACCTCCATGCCTGCACTCATTGCAGAAGCCAAGCACGTGAAAAAACGCGCAAACATGGAATATGCTACACGCAACAGCAATTGCTCCTCAAACGGCAATGGCAGAGAAAACTCCAAAACACCAACCATAGCAACGGCAACTCTGATTGCAACAATGGCAATCACAGCCAAAGCACAAACTGCTCCCGTCCCAAGAAAGAGAACACCGCCAAAGTAATTAATGCTGAAGTAGCAACCCACTATGAATCTGACCCCACATTCTCTGACTTCAAAGGTCTTAAAACAGAGGAACATGAAAAAGAGGAGGGGGAACAGGCTTAAGCGCCCCTGTCTCCCCCTAACTTGACAAGAAATTGTACCAAGGCACGAAATTTGCTGC